>VYZR01094411.1:7724-18811 GCA_013400675.1 Oxylabes madagascariensis
ATTAGCAGTGGAGAGCCCCACTAAAGTAGAAGGGGATTTAACAATTTAACAAGAATTCTAACCACTAGCATACTAACAGTTTTAAGTGGCTGTGCAAGAAAATGTTACTTTACATGTCCCTTCCCCAGCCACGGGTATTGGCCCAGCCCCTNACCTGACTCATGATCTTTGAATGCAGTCAGCTGCCAACACAGCGTGTAGGAAGAAAGCATTAGAAACTGCACATATCTGCACAGCAAGGCATTTGGAAAGATGGCCTGGACAAACGTTAAAAAAATAGGTTTGAAGACACAAAAAAAATTCTTAAACAACTCCTAAAGTAACTGGCATGCAAAGATGATTGCTGTTCCAAACAATATTTTGAGATGTGACTGCAGGAAAAATAATCTCTTTTACTGGGAACACGGTCCTTTATCTGGGCTCATTACCTCACTTCAGTGATCTGTTCCAGAAGATTTCACAATAGATTAAGAAAAAAATGCTGCTGTTTCAGAGATACCTTCTTTAAAAGACGCATGAACACAGACACACACCCTAAAATAAAAGCTCTCAATGTGACAAAAGAGAAAATATATTCATTAATATCAGGAATACCTCTGTTTGCAGGAAAACCAATAATTACCCTGGGCAGCAGATATAAATTGCCAGCACTAGCACAGAAGAGACTTACCAAAGCTGAGCCAGCTCAGTCTGCAGCTGGGAAAAAAACCAGCTCTCCCCAGGCTCCCCTGCCACAAGGAGAGTTTCAAGAATAAGGGAAGAATGGGCAACCAGCTCCCTTCCAGACATCTTTCCTCACAGCAGGAGAAACTTCATCCCAGCCTTTTGTCTAGTGAGGAACAACTTTGATTTTGCCTAGACTGCTGAGATCTCTGAAAAAACCCTTAAGGGCTGTACAGGGACTCAGAGTAGATCACTTGGAAAGTTTAAGTGCCTAATGTCCCATTCTGCCTAGAAGGAGCTGAAGATCTGACACCTGCATGTAAAAGAACAAAAATGGAAACAGAAGAGAATATTAAATGTCGCAACAGGTGACAGGTCAGGATTCTGCTTTGCACACTGTGGTACTGCTGCATTTTTCCTTTGGTCAGAATTTTCCCCATTAAGACTATGGGGATGGAGAGAGAAGAGGAAGAATTGAAAAAAAACCCACCACATTAGAGATCTTGAAATGTTCCAGGGAACCCAACAGTCCTCAAAACACTATTCCATTCTACCTGAAAAGAATGAGGAGGAATTTGCATGCAGTTTTACAGCTTTCATGTTATTTTGGGAATTATGAGAAGATTGAAGAGATCTGTATCCATATCTATTCCCAAGTACTCGAGTACCCACATACCCCTCTCCACAAAGCAATAATGCAAGCTAGAAACAGCCATCACGCACTTTTGAATGCCAAAAGATTTGCCTTAGAAGTTCCATATTTTTCAACATAAAAATGTTATTTACTTGCACTGCTACAGATATCTCTACAGCACAGGAATAACCAGAATACCTAAACAATTTCCACAGATTATAGTTCTGACTTCTGACAAAAAAATAACCCCAAACCCCCCCACCTTAATTCTATCAACAGAGCCAGCTGCAGACTCCAACTAGAGCATTATTAAGAGAATTGTTTACCAACGTACACTAGCGCACACCATTGCAAAGCAAGGGTGTTGATCAGGTATTGCTGACAGAATACACAGAAAAACATTTGGCTGCACAGATGTTGCTGGATCTTTATAACTCCAAGTGATATAGTAAATGGAGAAAACACAGCTCAGTTCTCAGAATAAAACCAGAATATGCAAGCTTAGGGTGCTACATAAAACAAATGCAGTAGTTACCAAGTGATTACATACTAATAAGATGAATATGTCAGAGTCTGGAATTAAAATGACAGAATTTCTTAATGGCTGCCCTTCAAAACAGAAAAAAAATATTGCAGAAGTTAAAGAAATCCAGTGCCTTCATCTAAGAGGCTTTCCAGTACTTTTTGCCAAATTATCAAGCAGCCTGAGTGAAACCGTAGGTGTTAAAGCCTGAGTTCTGCTTCTTGCTTCAGTGAAAACTACTTAGATGGCTGTCAGAAACCCAGGTGCTGTCTGTTGTACAAATATGTTTGTTTCCTTCAACTACAAAATTCTACACTCTCTGTGTCTTTCCCTGATACGTAATTACACATCAGAAACGTAAGTCACTCCAGCCTGACAAAACAATCATATTTCAATTCAGAGTGCCCTCTTAGCATGATGATAAGAGCATCTGCTTAAACTGAGAGAGGAGAGGAGGAATGAAAGGGGAAATTCTTTCCTGGGAATTGATGATGTGTTTCCAACTGGATAAATTCTCTATTGGAATCCTGGATAAAATCTGGGGTAACATCGCTTTGGACTCTTGATGTTCAGTTTAGTGTAACAAACGTTCTTTGAAACCATACGGCAAAAGGGGGCCTTAAGGGACAACTGTCTGCTTCTTACGTGCGGTGGAGCTGCAGCCTAGGTTGAAAAAGGCATTTTAAGTGCATTAAAATGCTTAAGAAAAAACATTTTTAAGACTTAAGAGCTACTACCGACCATTCCCAGAGTCTTTCCAGTACCCCCCGGGCAAACAGAGTGGCACAGACAAGGTCCAGAGCCACCTACCTGAGGCTGAAAGGGTGGGCAGTGATGCCACTACTGCAATTCAGGTCTGTGCCCTGAGGACAGACCACAGAATGAAGATAAATGAGTAAACCTACCTCCTTCATCCTCCCAGCCCTAACCAACACGAGCTGTGACTGAAAACCCTGATCGAGGCTACACATTCAATGGCAGCAGTTTGCCATCCCACAACAGCATATCCACAGAACACTTTGATTAAGCATTTAAGTCACAGGGAATGTTCAAGGGAGCACTGGCAGTGAGGTAGCAAAGCTATCTGCATGAACAAAGCCAACGTTCTGATCTCAGGGATTCAGGAGATACTAGGAAGGAAATTACTTCCAGAGATATTGACAAATGTATCTGCATGCAGAGTTACATTCTGAAGGTAAGAGAACCAAAGAGAACACTGTTAGGTAGCTATGCAGAGGCACTCTGTGTTCTCACAGGGGCAGTATTGTTTGCTCTTTTCTGGATTACAACCTGAGTCTGTAAAGGAGCTTATCCTTTCAAAAATCAGATTACAGTAAGGCAAAAAAGGCGATGGGGAAAATGTTTATTTGTGCCCAATTAGCATATTCTTATGCAACAACTCTATTAAGTTTTAACTAATTTTAACTAATGATTTTTTTGCCTCATCTCAAGAGCTGACATACTTGGAACAGAGACTCATCTTCTGCCATGCAGTGCACCACTGATAATAACTGAAAATTCTAAGGGACCTGCAGTTCTTCTGAACAGAACCTGGTGGACTCCAGCTCTCAGCGATATTATACTTATTCTCTTGAAAAAAATGACAGAATTAGAATCCTGACAAAAGCCATACTAGGTATGACCAAAATCTAGTGATAAGGTAGTTTCCCTCTGTTCTCTTTCAAGCTATGTCAGTTACACAGCTCAAGCTGAAGCTGTCCTTTAATTAATTCAGCTGGCAGTTCTATGTTCTTATGACATGCTCAAGAAATACACTCTTGAGGGGATTATCTCAAGAGAAAAACTAATTCTATAATTGTAATACAAATTCCAGTTTATTGTATTTGACCTCTCAAGTGTTTCATGTAAGTCTCCTGATTATGAATTTTAGAGCATCCAGCAATGTTTACTAACATCGTACATTACAAACAATGTTTACAAAGTGGTACTGAACCACAAAATGTAACCTTGTCTACAGGCAATAGACCAGCAAATTATAATGAGCTTATGAAGGAAATTCTGAAATGGCACATCAGGTGAGTGTTTTGCAGAACAGTAGACGTACAGTCTTTGAACTCCCGAAAAACCCTCAAAAAGGTTACAAAGTTACCTCCAAAGACTAAGGAGGCAGTACAAACCTGTAGCTTGTACAATATCCCCTCTTGTTTTCCACTCCTGTTAACTACATCCTCTTCCTTGCTCATCCTCCAGTAGCAGGAGATTTCCTATGAGATTTAAAATGCTTTACACAGAACATTGTATCACAGTTTACTGTTGCAGCAATTTTAATTTCTGTACTCATCCCTCACAAGACACACACAATCAGCCATCCTAACTTCTCAGGCAACTAGAATTGTACTTGTTTCTGCTTATTTCCAGCCCCCTTTTGTTGATATTCCTGCCATCGTAGCTCTGCTGAAAGTATAAACCAAAGTTCTCCCTTGCATCCTTCAACACTGTGCCATAACACCAGGCTTCCAATCCCTAAACCGCTCTCTTTATTCAAGCCATTCATGTAAACATACGCTTGTAATGAGATCTATAATCACTAACGCGTTCATACACTGAAAACACGTCCCAGAAACGCGTATGACTAATAATCATTTAATGAGTTCCCCCGTTTTGTTGTTTCTCTCTAAGTTCAAGTGGACAGTCTCCAAATATTTGAAGTTGTACCTGACAGACTACTGCATCACAAATCTGCCAAATAAATCTACAACGACGAGGCAAAACTTACCATTCATGCTGAAATGACCATAAAAATAGAATCTTGACCTTCAAAAAGATATTGTTTTCCTTTCTGCTGAATTGTTCTGTCTTATTTTGATTGACACCCTGAGTGGCTCTGAAGTACTGCTGATCCCTACAACAACTGAAAGGTACCACTCATGTTACATGTTCATCTAACATACAGGGGAAGAAAACCACAGAAAATAATTTCTAAAAGGAGAAGTATTCACATAATACACAAATATAGATGCTATTTATTTATATTTATCCTGAATAAACCAAATATATTGCTATAATATTTTATGTGAATCTCTCCGCACATTCAAAGCACCTTCATAATCACCTTCATTTATGCCTTGCTTTCCACTTTATTAGGGGGGTTTAACATCTTTTTAGTTACAATAACTTTTTCTTTCCATAAAGATGACTTTTTAAGAACTTGCAACTGCAATGCAACTGTAGGAACTGAAAAGTTTAAAAGTCGCATGCTATTTAAATTAGAAATCTAATAAGTGTCTTAAGTTCAAAAAAAAGACCCCAGAAATCTATTTCTTCGGAGGGGAGCCAATTCCTTTGCATGAAGAATACAATTAACCTTTACGGGCCTTAGATTGACTCTCGGTGCCCCCTAATAAATGAGAAAGACGGTGAAATTAAATGAGCAACATACTTTCACACGTTCCTCTAATTGTCATACAACTTTCAGACCCTCTCAAACCGAGAACGTCTCCCTGAATCTCCCTCCCGGACTCCGAGGCAGAGCTGCAGTCCTCGCTCAGATTTCTCTCTATTCGCACGATGATCCAGCAAACTCTTCCAGCACTCCACCCTCCCGACACACGCGGAGTTAAAATTAACTCGGTGCTTCGGGTTTGGTTACGAGCCGAAGATCCTCCCTCGTACAACAACCGAGCGCTCGGCAGCCCCAGCGGCGAGCTCGGCAGGGCTGCCACGGCGGAGCCTCCCCGGGAAAACAAAACCTCCTCTCGGATAAAGGCTTTACTGTACTTACAGCGGGCAAAAAACCCAACCCCGAATGAAAGGCAGCTCATTATTCGCAGCTACTTGAAATTCAAACAGCCCTGCCCGGGGGTCCGAGGCGCCCGGGTCCGTGCGGGTTCCGGCGGGCGCGGGGAGCGCGGAGCGGGCGGGAGCGGCGGCGCCACGCAGGTGAGGCGGGACCGCGGGGCNCGCTGCTCCCGGGCTCCCCCTGCCTCCCGCCGCACGGCCGCGGATGGGCAGCGCGGCAGAGAGGGCGTGAGGAGCGGGCGGCGGTCGAGAAAGTGAGGAACGCGAGTTAGTAACTCCACATTCCTCAAGGAAGCATCTCCTGAGGAAAAGATAGGAGACGCACTTGCGCTGGTCTTGGTTAAAGCTGCAGGGAATTTTGTGGGGTACAGATGCGCAACATCACACTGACTTTGGAGAACGTCTCTGGCGCGCACTCCCCATTAAAATGTGCTTTACAAACACCAGAAGGGTGCAAGCCAATATATTTTTCTGACAGTCGTGGTACGTGCAAGTTAGGGACAAAGCATTTCCTGTTGAAAGGCAAGAAATTCATGTCTGCCATATTTCTTTTATTCCTGGTGGGCTTCTGCCACGGTACTGCCAATAACAGGGCACGTAGCGTCCATGGAAAGGCAGGAAACTCATCTATTATTCCTCCCTGATCGTTTTTTCTTAACAGCAAGTGAAAGATGTCTTTCATTTTACATTAATCAGTAGACAAACCTCGAGAACGGCCGTTTGGAGAGCAGAACAAAACATGTCACTGAAATCAAAGCAAAGGCACTTTGTCCGCAGCAGGTGTATTCTTGATTTAAAGACAAGATGGAAAACAGTTCAGGATGGCAATTTATGGCCCAGAGTGGAAAAATCACGACAGAAAAAAAAGAGAAGAAAACAAACGTGAAGGGTAGAATTCAGGAGCAGACAGCTTTTTAAAATCAGTAAGCTCTAGATAATTATACGCATAAATTTGAAAGAATTTAGTGTGACTGCCTTTTCCATTCATGACTAAAATAAAAACCAAAACCAAACTCCAAAACAGTTACACAAAATCCAGGTAAATTAGTAGTTTGTCTGCTCTAGACATTTCAAAGCTAGTGAAGTTTTCCATCAGTTTAGTCGCTCAGGTAAAGGAAACAAATGCTAACTTTTCACATGGTTTCAGAGTTATTTACTAGGAAACTAACAAGCTAAATTCCAAAATATAAATAGAAAATGAATTCTCAGAAAGAAGGAAAATGGAAAACACTTGGGGAAATTGTATGAACATTATATTCTAAATAACATCAAACCCAGGAATTGTTTTCAGCTACTGTTTTCATATACGAAATCTTCAATACTTTAGGTGGGGGAGAAAAAAACAACACAAGAAAAAAATACCCCTACTAAACCTGTCTACTGCAATATTAAGGCAGTTGAAGGAAAATCTGAGGAATCTGAGCAAAATACATTTCATTCACAGATGTTGCATGAGTGGCCAACAGAAATAAACTTTTTTTTGACTGTTGTTGTTACTGACAGCTATTCCATACACCTTTCTGCAGCATCTTGTTGGAGCTGACAACTGCATTGCATGCATCTCCTCAGCCATTTGTCCCTGTCAAAACCAGTAACAGGGAGGATGGGAAGAGAGATAATCTAGGAATTGTATGAAATCATTGAAGAAAAGTAAAAGTAAACTGCTATCCAGAACCTTATTTTTTAGAGTTTCTTAAAGATACAGACACAAACTCATCTAGCACAAGTTTAGAACTTAAATTTGTGATAAAACTTTTAGGCTTCAATGGCTTGTTTTTCATGTTTGTGTGGCTGGTTTTTAAAGCAACAAGGCAGTTTATGTAGTGCTTCCTGAGGCAAAGCTGCAGCTCATTTCAGTGTCAGGAAACATCTTTATCTATTTGGCGTTCCACATCATACATCCAAAGCTGGTCTTTGGTTCAGATCATAAACAAGTGCTCAGCCTTGTTCAGGAGGTGTACCAATTTTGGTTTGATTAGACAAGCTCAGCTGTCATCTGCAAAGCAGAGCACACTCTAGACAAAAACATTTTGGCTATTGAGATACATGCTATGAGTTTTTCAAAGGTGATGCAGAAAGCAAGTAAAATTAAGGGAACTTTTTTTTTTTTTTTGGTGGTACCATAGCAGAGAAAGCTAAAAAGAAATTATTATGCAGGAATGGAGCTTTACTTACTGGGTATTCTGAAGTAAAGCATGCTTGATGAAGTCAGGGTAAATTTTTTTTTCTAAAATCAAATTATACCATTTTAAATGCAGTAAAATTACATGTATATAATATATTAGTCAGGAAAGGACATTTTTCAAAATCCCTTCTGCATGCAACATTTTTTTCTTAAAGAAAGTGAGACATTTTATAGCACAAGAGAAAAATACTCAGTACATAGGAAGCTTTCTAGTTCTTCTGTGATATATTTTTGACATAATCTGTACTGAAATTCTTAAATAAAAGGAATGTAGAGCAAACCTATTTTCAACTTAAATTTGCTGCATAGTATTTGAAAGGCAGAGAAGAAAATTTGACATCTTTCTTCTTTGGTCAGTTTTTTTTCTCATCAACAGTGGTAACCCCAGGGTGGAATGAGGACATTATTTGAGAGGAAAAGTAGAGCAAAAAATATTTGAACTCCCTCATTAATACCTATTCCTCTTAGTTTTTAATTGGTGTGGTCCATAAAGCAAAAGACTGAGAGCAAAAAGAACCAAATCCTGCCTTGCTGAGTGGTCTAGATCCCCCCACAATCCAAGTGGACAAATTCAGGTCATTACCAAGACTATCATACTTCTGTGTTGCAGAGAAGTTGAGCAAAGAACTCGGCACGTGAGAAAGGAAAAGAGGACATTCAGGGGAAGAAAAATCACTTTCAGAAACACGTAGAACAGTTTGGGTTGGAAAGGACCCTAAAGATCATCCAGTTCTGTGGGCCTGATATTTCTGGGTCTGAGAGATTTTAGCCTGCTAGCAGCTGCTAATCTTTTCCCCAAGGGAAAATTTCTCAAGGAAGCTTCTTCTCAAAACGATCTTGGCAAACAACTATCCTTTCTCAAAACAATCTTTCTCCAGGGGGTGTTTTGCCTTTCTAATTCTCAAAGAAAAACATTTTAATTGTTTTTCTAGTTTAACCAATGGGATTAGAGAGATGTCGTTCCCATTCACCAATCACGTTAAGTCTGTATCGGAACACCTTATAAAAAGTAGTAAGAATTAGACAATAAAGCCTTTTTTCTATGCTCTTTGCCTTCTGAAATATTTGGAGTCTCTCATCTTTTCCTCATGTCCTACAACGACACAGTTCCAATCCTTTGCCATGAGCACAGACCTTTCACTAGGCCAGGGTGCTCAAAGCCCCATCCAGATTGGCCTTGAACACTTCTGCAGCACCCACAGTTTCTCTGGGCAATCTATTCCAGTGTCTCACAAGCCTCAGAAATACTTCCCAGTATCTAATCAACACCAGCCCCTTCCAGCTGGGAGCCATACCCCTTTGTCCTATCACTACACGCCCTTATGAAATGTCCCTCTCCACTTTCAGGCTTGCACCCTGGCTCCTACATGAATGGTCTGGTTTTGTTGTTCTCTTGAGACTATAAATGTCAGTCATGCAAACAGATGATGGCGATGACTGGGTGGAGATCACAGAGGACAAGCAAAAGCAATAGAATCAGAAGTCTTGTAGACCTGTAGCCATGCTGATATCAAAGAATAAATACCAATCACTTGGACTGATTTGCCAGAAAATAGTTACTAGAAAAAACAGAGATTAAAGAATTGCAAAACCTGAGAAGTTCCCCCACCCTTCTGAGCAGGTGGGAGCTCTGTCTCACCTCTCACAGACCAAAAGCTACATAACATTACTCTGCAAGGCCATGAAACAAGAAACCAAAACAACCCCTTTTCCATCCTTCTTATGAAGAAACAAAGCCAGAGAAGTTGTTCCCGATTTTCTATTTGATTTATAGCTCCTTTAATGTTATGGCAGAACAACATAACATGTACTTCCCCATTTAAAGTTTTCCTCACCTTGCCAAAAGAACTGTAAATTGCCACATTGCAAACAGATATCCCAACACAAAATTGACCTTAATGATCTTGGACTATAACAACAACATGCCTCTATTTCAGCAAAGGGAAGGACATCATTAGCACTGTGATCATTTTAGGCATCACAGATGGCAAAGGCCAGAAGGACCTGAGTAGCCTGCTAATTATTTGCCTTATCTATAGTCTTAACCAAGCACATAACAAGGCTGCTGTTGGTCAGATGATCAGAGCAGATGCTCCTCTCTTTAAGGCAGCTGTATAGCATCATATTGCCTAAATTTTCACTTTGATTTGACAAAATAAAAACCTCTTTTGGGAGAGGTTTTATGACAGAGGCTTATATACATTAGAAGATATGATATGGAGATAGTTAGAAAACAGGGAAAACATGAGTAGATGTCTGTTCTAGCTTTATTAACTGGGAATGTAATCACGTTTCAAAGATATGAAGAGTTATTCACTCAAAACCACAATATTTCTTGTGTTTCTCTTATGTTCCCATTTATTAAAAGATTCTTGCCAGAGATTTGATAGTTTTTTCTGCTTGTTATATTGTTGCTCTTTTGTCCCATTTTTGTAAAACCTCAGGAGCAGAAAGAACTATTACATTACTTTGATTTGCTAAGTGCCATAGGCTACATAATTTTAACCAGATGTCTTAACTATTGAGTTGTTAGAGTACATTCAGAGCCTGAAGAAACCAGTACAAAATGGATGAGAAAAACAAGCTGCTGACAATGCTGGAGTGTGGGTGGTGGTGACTGATTTACTATTGCTAATTGCAAACCTGAGCAGGTTATCACTGTGTAATAACAAGATCTATAAAGAAAAGTCCTTTATGTCATAGCCACTAGAGTCTTCATCCCAGAGGCTGTCAAACTTTGTATCCCTGAAGCTTTTCCTGAGAGTATGTGACATTAAAACTATTGCAGTCACCCTTGCAAAATATTTCCAAAAGAGAAAAACAGTATTCTATGTAGAACTTCTCACAGACTAATGCCTCCCATCAAAAAGCCAAGAGAAACAGAGACATTAGGCACTTCATTCTAAAGTTTTGAGAAAAGGAGGAAGCAATAGAGAATTTTCATTAAAAACTAAAGGCTAACATATAGTATTTCTTGCAGAGAATAAGAATAGGAAATGCTTATTTTGTTAGGGTTTTTTTCTGAGGCAGACGTCCTTTGAAGTGTGGTAGAACATCTACTTCTGAAAATATCTGAATAGTCTAAGTTGCTTAGTCTATGGCAAAAACCTAGAACACTAAGAAGGCCTAAAAAACTAACCATGCCACTAACTTACGACAGAAAGAATCAAAGAAACCATTACTCTTCTCTACACTGCACAAGGACCTAAGATTTTAAAAGTTTTATAGCATTTAAAAAAAAAATTGCAACAAAAATTTACTCCATGGTGTGTAAACCAAAGAAAAATTTCAAGTTAGCTCCCACAGAACTCACCAGGATTTTT
>VYZR01094413.1:24435-43309 GCA_013400675.1 Oxylabes madagascariensis
AAGGCAGCTGGGGTTGGGGGGGAGCACCTAAACCAAGCTGACAATAACAGGCAGGCCAGAACTGTGCTGAAATACCATATCTACTGCCCTGCTGGGCTGAACAGTCTGCATTCCTGCATATCGCCTGGGTTTGAACATAACTATTGACTTCACAAAACAACAAAATAAGGTGTGGCAGGTGCCACGAGTGTCGTCTGTGTCCTTACATTACAGCACTTGGCATTATTATTTTTCTCCAGCCAAAGGCACATCAGTTTCAGATTAGGAAAATGAGGTTTGGCAATCTCGTTCCACACAGGAGCTACCCTGTTAGTAATTTCAGCGTAGTTGGTGTGTTCAGTGCTGGTGGGGATCTTTCTCTCACTGATACTCCAGGCTGGTCTTACCAGCAGGTTGTGAATCCTCACCTGTGCAGTGAATGTCTGTAGGTGTTCCCTGCTGCCCTTGATGTGCCTGATTACATGAGGAAACAAAAGATGAATGTTACACAAGGACTTTGGTTTGAGTCGAGTGCAGAAGTCAAGTTTGCTTCTCTTTTTTGAGCAAATACAGCAGTGTATGTGGGAGAAGGAACAGAGTTGGCAGACTGTAGCCAAACACCAGCTTCTGGTGGAGATTGTATCTGCCGTGTCTTTGAAGAATTTCCAAGGTAAAACCAATGTAATTTTTTGTTGCCTAATCCTGCACAAAGGCTCTGGGGGTGCACCTGCTAGCAGCAGTGTTCAAGTACTCCGGGGTGCAGCATCTCGAGCAGTCCAAAGCTGTCCACTGGCAAGGGATCCAAATGAGGTACCTTGGGAGTAAGCAAAGCGGGAGGGTAATTGGGATAAGGAAGATCAGCAGTATCTTTAGATGAGGAAGTAGCTGGAATAGCCCTACAGGCTGAGGTGTTAATGCAGAGGTCAGGCCCTGCGGGGATTTCTGTCTGTGTCCAGTAGGGAACGCTCAGAGTTTTAAAGTCTGGAGCAGGAGGGTGGCGATGCTCCGCGGGGACTAAGGCAAATTCTCCATAGCATTCGGCTTTACTGGAGTAGGCTCTGTGGAGCCCAGTGTAGGGAGCTTCTGGAGAATCCAGGGCACTTCCTGTGAGCACCCACCTGCTGGGGGAAGGAGGGTCCCCCTCAGCCGAGGCTTGTACTTGGGAGCAGGGCTCTGCCAGTGGAAAGGGTGGTGAGTAATCATTGTACAGAGCTAAAAACCCATGGCCAAACAACTAAGTCCCACCGGCAAGGTGTTTGTGTTTTGTTTCTAAGGACTTTCAGTTTGTATTTCTTTGTGGCTTTCAAAATAACTTAATTTGTAGTTTGTTTGCTTTATCCAGGGCTCCGTCCTTGGTGATTGTGGTGCAGGAGCCGCTTGCAGGGAGCCTGGGCTGTCACTCTAGGGCACATCGGAGTGGGGTTTGCAGGGAAACAAGTTTCTCTTGCTCTGTGAGAGTAAAAATAACAGTCCCATGGTGAGAGAGCACTTGGGGTTGTGTCCCTTAAGAAACAGTCCTTTAAAGGTCTGTGCTTGTGTACCTGCTTCTACCATCCCCAAGGCAGGAGAGCTGGAGGCTTGGGGTGTGCCTGGCTGGAGTTCCCTGGCCCGTTGTTTGCAGGTTTGCTGTGAACAATTATTACAGCTCAGCTCCTCGATCTGGACTGCCTGCTGCGCCTGAGAACTGCTGTGCCGGCTTCATCTGAGGCACAAACCACCCGTAGCTAGCCCAGGTGCTTCCAGAAGGGTATAAGGAGAGGGAAATAGACCTCCAGGAGCTCTAGGAGCCCTGTCCCACCTGAATTTGCCCAGCTCCTTTCCAAGATCCCATGGCAGAGAGCTGCATAGTCGGTGAATGGTGCGTTATTTCAGTGCCTCTGCTTTTCTGAGCCTTGGTCCTCATGCTGGGGGAGTAACCAGCAACTCTTTTCCCTTGGTGCACCATTATTGGGATTATTGTTACTCTTATTTTCCTACTGAGTCCTAACAGTCTGTGTCTTCTTGAACCTGCCTAGCAAAGAGTAACTCGGGGTACAACTCCATGACTTCTCAAGGATTTATAGCTAGCTTAAAATCCATTGTTACCTAGACATGGCCAGTTGTTTTAGCCTGAAATGCAGCATTTTGCACTGGGTTTTTTTCTCCAGTCACTTTGTAGATAAGTCTGTCATGCAAATAAATGCAATTGCTTTTCAGCTTGATTGTTCTGGTTCAGTATTTTAGCATAGATTACTGAGCTTGAGGTACTCCCTGGGTCTTCCTTTTCTCACTTTTTTTCAGTTTGATTCTGAATGCTGATTTCATTAGAATTTTGTGCTCCTATAGCCCCTCCTAATTGGATATTGTCTGTCCCTTTGTTGTCATGCATTTAAAAATATTTTTTCCATATCAGAAACACTGATTAAAAATGTACTGAGTTCAAGCCAGATCCATAGAAAATACACAACTATTAAGAAGAAGATGACAAGATATTTAAATATGTGCTTCTTCAAATGCTTTTGCAAGGTCATTGTTGTGGCTAATGTACCAGAATAGGCTGGAAGGTGGCTGGGGAGTGGCAAACAAATGCTTGTACTTCGTTCTTTTTTTCAGTGCATCTATTCAATATAAATACTAAGGGCTAAGATACTTTCATAGGGTAGTTACGTAAATTACCAGAAAAATAAGTGATCTCCTTTTTTGAGATTGTACAAGTTACAGCTGGACCTGGACGTGCTCTGCCTTGCTTCCAGGCAAATTTCATGCAAGGTGCTGAGTACTTTGGAATAACAAAAAGCTATGACAGTACATGTTTCCTCATGCCCACCATTTGCCTCATCATTGTGTTAAATACTCTTGAAAGACAACATCCTTGCTGTGGGGAAAGGGCAGTGTGTGAAATGGAGGAGTAAGAAAGTGTGGGGTTCCTCTTCTGAATTATATTATCAAAGACACAAGAAAGAACAAAATGCAAAACTTCTTCATCTAAGTGCAGAAAAAAGGTGCAGCTGTTCTGTTCCAAGAGGAAAAATGTTTTCAGGTCATCCAGAGTAATAAGTAATTGACAGGAAAACATCTGTGTGTGTTAAGAGTCTGACTGTTTTTAATACTTTGTGCCTCAAGCGAGTTTTATCATCTTTTTTCTCTTCCAATACAAATCAATTACTATTTGAGAGGTGGTGGTTCAGCAGTACAGTAGAGTCATCCACACAGTAAGGTGTTACATACTGGGAAATGAATTAAACTGAGCCCTGGCCCTTGAGGGCCACAGGAAGGGATTTGTTGCAGCCTGGGGTGAGCTCAGCACAGCTGCAGCTCCCAGGGAGCCACGGGATAAACCCAGGTTAAGGGCAGCTTCATTCAGGCTTTGCCAGGGGCAGGTGGAAAAAAGCCATTTCCTATGTAATGCCTTCCATTAGCCAGGGTTTACCTTGACTTTATAGGGCATCTTTGCTAAGTTTGTAAGGTATAGCTAGAAATTAACAGAAACCAGAAATCAAATGACAATTTTAATAGACTTTAGAACAGAGTGTACGAGTATAAAACACTGGTTTTGTATTTCAAAAGTTGCAGGAAGATATAGCCAGTCATTTTAAACAGTCGTCTACAAAACATATGCCAGTAGATTACATAAAAGACACTATATACAATATAAAAGAGCAGAAAACAATCCTCACTGTAAAAATAATTTAAAACAAAGTATTTAAATTTAAAATATCTCCTATAGCACAAACTAATACATTGTGACATGCAAGTGAAAACTAAACATATTGCATTCTTTAATGTAGCCAAATAAGAGCTGTATTAAATTTGGACAATGAGACAACATGCCAACATTTCCCGATGAATACAGGAGGCTGTTCTTAAACATTTATTAACTGCTCTATTATGTTCAGAGAACAGCTACTATACATCTTCCAAAATGTAATAAATATGAAAGCAAAGTATATGAATAATCTACATCGTAGAGTTCATTTGGGCCAATGTTGAAAAAGTGATTTATAGAAAAATGCTATTTCACTGACTACTGCACTGTGCAATTGTACAAAATAGTTCTAAAGTCTTGGAAACAATCTGCACTTGAACATTTGCAACATCCAGTTTTAAGGCAGCCTAGCACTTGGGATGGCAGAGTGGGAGAAGTCGCTTTGCTTTTCGTGTCCAAGGTGGAGCTGGCAGCTGGGAGGAGGTTTCCCAGCTGAATCAGGACCTCAGGGCAGCAGCTCCTTAATCCATGTGGAGCTCCTTGGCAGAGTAAGCGGGGTCCCCCACCACTGTAGTCAGTCTCTCCTGGGCTTGCTGCATCAATAAGCACAATGGAAGAGCTTCATTTCTGCGCCTTCTCATGGCTGGAACACTCTTCTGAACTCTGCTTCCACACTGGAGCCTTGGCAATTCCTCAAACGCTATTTTTAAACCAAGCTGCTCTAGATGTGACCGCATAACAGCATGACAGGCTCTTACTGGGGGGGAACCTTTCTGTTTAAAATGCCGGATTCTAATTGCTAAGGAGCCAGTGTCAGCATCGCTTCATGTCCACTCAGTCATACACTCAGCAACCTAAGCATTTTCACAGCACTTCTTGATCAATCTAAAGACCATTGGATTCCTCAACTGCTGCTGTCTTGTTTCCATCTCGCTATCTGCTCGCAATTAAGTATGTCTCAAACATACAAAGTAACTGTTCAAGCAAAAAAAATTAGCTGCCACAGTAGGTCTTAGAAAATGCCAGTGTTTAATGACAGACTAGGCGTGAATGAAAGGTTTAGCAGAAGCCTAAGATTTTTAAATCAACCAAAGTGTTACAAAGCAAGAGGTGTGAAAATACCATTCTTTGGTCTAAATTAGCTGTTCCCTTTATATTAGTTTAACATTCCAATGGCTTTTTCAAAACTGTTTAAAAATAACATAAGCTGAAATTTATTAAGCAAAAATATGTATTATATACATGGATGCCTGATCAGACAGATGAACTTAAAAGTGAACATAGTGACACTTGTTTAGATAATCCTAGTACCTTAAAAAAAAGATAAGTTAGTGTTGAGTGCGCAGTAATAGATTTTTATTGAAAAAGGTAAAAAACTAAGCATGAAAATCTGTTTTAGTTATTTATAAACACTACATCCGTATGGTTTCGTTGCTCTAAATTCAGACGTAAACATTCATTCTGACATGCCAAAGCTCCTAATGCTGGTGGGAAGTTCCTGTAACCAGTCAGCGATCACTTTACAGCACGTTGCTCCGATGTTCTGTCCCTGCAGCTTCATTTCTCTCAGCTGATTCCTCAGCTGCCAATTCCTCCTGTTCGTCTCCGTCCACCCCAAATCCAGGCTCCTCTTCCCGCTCGGGAGCATCCTCATCCTCTATGCCATTGTAAAACTCCTCCATCTCGCTCTCATCCTCCACATCTAAGCTCTGACTGCGGCACGAGCCGCTCTCACTACTGCTGCCACAAGAGCTGGAAGATATGATATCATCTTCAGAATCCGAGTAAACCTCAGCACCATGGAAGATATAGCGATTGGGTGGCAAAAACAGATACTGAGTACCTGGAACAGAATTTTAACAGTCAATGACGTGCTGAAGTAAATGATAGACACAAGAGCTGGCAGACTTGGGGTTAGAAGGTACCTGCATAGATCTGTTTTCAGCTGTGACTCTTAACTGACAAATCAGATTACATGAAAATGCATTTATGTCCATGTATCTGTATTTATTATGAGGGATGAAAGAAATGCTTCGCTGGAAAGCTCAGTGTTCCTCCTCCCCTTCCCTCTGACACCAAAGAGAATTTATGCTGATTGTTCAAGCAGCCTTTTTTCATGGGAACACATTCCCAGCTAGACTTCCTCTACCTGTGATAGAAAGGGAGCCCCTGCATGGAGTATCAGACAAAGTCTAAACCCAACCTTTCCTTTGGAAAATTGCACTTAAATTCCTGGCTCCTTACATCAGTTACAAGACTGCACACTGGAGGGCTTCCTTGGAAAGTCTAAACTTTCCTTGAAAACGTGCCTCTCTCCAGCTGTGAGATTTTTAAGTCCTGTCATGACTTTGTCTTCCAGCTCTACTGCAATACCAAATCATGCTCTACTGTGACCAGCTTCCAAACACCTCAGGATCAAACTAACTTTTCTGAAAATTAATTTGAAAATGTTACAAAGGGATTTATTCTTTGATACCTACCTTCAGCCTCCTAAACATTGATCTTTTGGGTGAGGATGTAATCACTGATTTTAAAACCTATTATGAAATACAAAAAATATTTCCTACTGGCTTCTCCAAAAGAAGTAAACGGTTCAATGAGTTACGTAGACACTTATCTGAACAAAAATAGCCAGTGAAACCCACTGATTGCCTCAAGAGAAACTTACTTATCACTGTAGAGTACATCTAGCATAAATGTATCAGCCAAAAAGAAGCAAAATACTAAAAAGCATTAACACTTACCATCCAGCCTCTTGCTAATCTGTTCTTTTGCAGATCTGTTTGCCCAACAGTTCTTCAATATTTCACTCTTTTCTTTATTTTCTCCATTGTTAGATCCATTTTCCTTCATTGTTTCAAAGTTCATTAGCTCACTAGCAGGATTTTCAGGGTTTTCTGATGACACTTGTGTGTCCTGAAGCGTCTCCTCTGAGCAGGTCCCTTTAGTTTCTGAGGCAGGCCCACAGTTTTCTACCTTACATTCGGGTGGGTGTTCTGACACCAGCGCAGTGTCAGGTGGGCTCATCCTTTCTGGTGAACTAGAGCCTTCTGAAATGTTCAGAGGGGTTGGCGGGAGCTCAGCCGAGAGCACTTCGACCTCCTTGTGCGGCCGTGGAGGCTTTTCTGTGATTTCTGAAAGTTTTACTGAGTTGTAGCAAAGTTTCGTGTATTCGCTACCTAACCTCTGACATAATTCATTAATAATAACATCACAGTCTCCGAGAAGCTCCACGTCAAAGTGTAGATGAGGCAAAGGTTCCCTATTAATTAAGATCTGAGGCACTTCATGGGGGATGGAACCTATAGATGGAAAAGAAAATCCAAAGGTAGTCACTTGGGTTTTACTTCCAGCAGAGACCTACTGAGAAAGCTCAGGCTTCTCTTCATGCCTTCACTTGCAACAAGACAAAACCAGCCAGGTCAGGAAGAAGGCAAGCCAGTCCCAAATTTACCCATGATGGTTTGAGGTGCTATGCCTACTTGTAGCCTGGTTAGATGGGGTTTTCCCCCCATTTTTTCCAGTTAAAAGCATTCCTCAATCACTGAGAAACATATGCACAGAAATACTGGCTACAGTAATATTAAAATTATAGTAGTATTAAAAAGATTAAAATTAGTACTGTAATCTCTTCATATTATGTTGATTTTGTGCATTTGTTTTATGTGTTGAAGTGCACATGAGGAATATACTGCTTTTGAGATGCTTCCTTTCTAAAGCCTTCAAGCCTTTCTAAAGCATATTGCAAGCAGGGAGAGAAATTAATCTTGGAACAGAGTCGTTCAGGTTTAAGAGAGCAGTTTTGCAGATAATCATTTAATTACCTTGAGATCTACCTAGAGTGTAGAAGAAGCACTTAGAATTTGTTACTTTCTCAATTTTGCATTTCAGCTTTAAATTGCCAAGCTGCTTTCATCTGAGAAAACGTGGTGCTCACTGACTTGAGCCAAAGGTGTTTCTAAGAGCTTGGAGTTTCTTAACTGAGAATTCCACTTCTGGTCCAAATTTTTTAAAGAAAGTATTACCAGAGACAGCCACTTACTTGGGATCAATGCTACTGGTCTTACTTTGAGTGAAGACCCAATGACAATGAGGAGATCCACTTCATTTTTGTCGTACTTCATGGCACGGTGGAACTGCTCGGGCAGGTTCTCCCCAAAGAACACGATGTCCGGCTTCATGATGGCCAGCGGCTCCTCGAGGGGGCAGCGGGGACAGCGGGGCACCACCTGCACACAACACACTCTGTTACTGCACTGCAGGGCTGGGCCTGGAAAAACTCACACTCACGGGTCTCACTGGCACTTCTTTTGGCAGAGACAGGGAAGTCTCAGTGATATTTCCTCATTTCATTGTTCTCTGGATGTACAAGCACCTACTCTTCCTACTCCTGTCTGCAGTAACTGCTCAGGGAAATAAAGCTGCAGCAGAAATAAAGAGGGAGAAACCTGGCAGGTCTATACCACAAGCCAAAGTCCAGCAGTCATGCTCAAGACCAACTGTGCACACCTCCTATTTGACAGGAATGTGTTTTTCTGAGCTTAATTGGAGCAAAAACTTAGATTTCACTGTCAGGTTCCAGTTGAGGATCTGATACAAACCCTCATCCAAGAGTCTTTTGTAGAGCTTTACCTCGAGTTTCTCCTCTCCTCCAAAAGGTTGCATGTGTTACACACACAAAGATACAAGGCACTGTGGCAGGCAGCTGGCTAAGAGCATAGAGGACAAGAACAGAGGCCAGGACTTGCTCGGTCTCCATTTTAAACTTTTCTAATTCCTCCAGAAATAGAGGAGAATCCTGCTTCACTAACAAAAGTGGACACTAGTTAGACTTGTGGAGAAGTAGATTCCCTTTTCTCCTGAGCCAGGGAGTTTTCTGATCTTTGGGACCTCTTTCAACTCTTTTCTATCTAAAGACTTTTTTAAGAGAGAAGAAAAGCAAGAATGTGAGTGAGAGATCTACAGAAATGCTGAGCAATTTCCTTCTAATAGTTCAAGACTTTTCGGCTGTAGTGTTAAAATATAACACTTCACAATGAATCCAAGGAGCTGCAATCATATGGAAACCATCACAAGCTACAAATTAGAGCTATAAAGGTGTAAAGATATGTATATTACCTATTGCAATTGAAGAATACCTGAAAACCAACATTTAAATGCACCTAATAAGAAGTCTCTACTATACAGAGAACAACTGAGAAAAAAAATATAGAACGTTGAAAGTTTAAATGAAAGAATTAGTTTTATGGATGCCTGCAGTGGGACAGAAAACAATACTCTCCAAATTAAAAATATCACAAATAGAAGGCCTTCCTCTAGTGTCAAATGATCTTTTCCAAAAACTAAAGTCTTTGAACAAAGAAAAACCTTGTGGGATAAGAAGCAATTTGGCATAAGAGCTAGGAGCTGGTGTGGTGGAAACCTGGACCCGAGCAAGAGAGCACCCAAAAATCCCACAGTCAAGGTAAACCAAATAAAGGATTCTCCAAAAAGGAGCAGATGGCTAGAATGAGTCTTGAACAGATCTTTATGTATTAGAAAATCTAACTCCAGCCAGCTGGCTCTGGAGGTAAAGAACAAAAAATACCTGTAGGATGTTCTTAAAAATAATACTCTTAATAGCAAAGTAAACCAAATTTCACATTCAGGATTTCAGTGTTACAAGGCTTCAGGCTTATGAGATGCACATTTCTTAAAGCTTTAACTCAAACATCTCTTCTGAAAGGCTTTCACTGAATTCCATTTCAAATTAATGCCTGAAGGATCTACATCCCTTCCATGTTTCTCACCTAAAGTTGCAACTGTGGAGTCTGAGGCATTTATCAAAAAAAACCAAGGAGCCTGCAGAAAGAGTCCTCTTTCATTTGCATAAACAAGATCTTTTTGATCACAGAATCATCACCTCTGATCCTTCAAAAGAAGGGGAAGAAGGGCGAAGGCAGAGAGGGTCTCTCCAAGTCAAAGGTTCATCTGCTCTGACAGAGCAGAACCAACTCCTGCCTTGGTCCCAGGTCACTTGACACCCAGACATGGGGAGTTTGGAACATGGAATAGTTCAGGAGTCCTAGGAAGCAACATCAACATCCCATTTGATCCTTGCTTAGAGTCTGCTCTCTGGTTAGCAATTTCTCCATGTATCAGCTGCTGTTTGAAACAGATTTTTAATGCAGGTAAATGCTCAAACAGCAGCCAATGTTATAAAAGACTAAAAATGCTTTCTCAGTGTGACTAAATTCAGATCAATACAAACCAGGTATAAATCCAACTTTCTACTTGCCATTTAGCCTCTACTTTTTATCAGAAGAGCCATTAAAAAGTGACTCTTAAGGTTTTGTTCTGATTTTTGCCATTACCTAATTTTTGCAGTACAGTATACTTCTAAATACCAGAGGAAATGCTAAAATACAGAGAGGCACTTCTATGAAATACATGCAGAGATACGGAGGCTTTGAAAAACAAGTCTTATAAGCAATCTCCCAGTGTGGTGGTTCAGGGTTTGGTTATTAGAAAGCTGCAGTGAGTTAAAGTAAATTTTTTACCTGATTGAAAATATCTCCTCGAACAACTTCACAATCAACTTTGTATTTACAGATCAGGCAGGAAGCTGTTGCAAAGGAACCTGAGGGGAAAAACCCGTATGATAGCATCAGGATTTTCAGTCATTCAATTCGGTCTTATGCCCAAGCTGTTTTGACAAAAAGGCTGTTGTGTTGCAGTGCTACACAAATCAGACATTAGAAAAGGTAATGTAAAATTAAGAAGAGATCCTTGTAATACTAGAAATTGTTGTTCTTCTAGGCGTTAGTCAGCAGAAATTTTGTTTTAGGAGTAGCCATATACCACATGCAGGTTAACACAAATGATTCTGTGTCCTCTCATTCCCCTGACCTGTGCAAGCACAGACAAGAAGCAGAGAACAGAAACTGCCCTTCTCATTACACAATAGTGGTGCTGCAAACAGCAGCAGCAGCACAGGAGCACACGGCAACTCCACAAACTGTAGCACAGAATAACTAAGAAAATGCATTAGTAAAGACAATATGCTTTCAGGGTATTGTACCTGAGTAAGACAAAGAGAGTGAAAGCACAGAAAAACCTGGAGCACATCATTTATGAGCAATTGGCAGCTCAGGTCTGCTGATCACTGCAGGCCTGTGAACTGCACAGCTTCTGAAACCTTGCTCAGCATTGCAGCTCCCCCAGCATGAGGGATTCCAAGGACTGTGGGAGGTACGACAGTCATTTGCTCATTCTGATTAGCTGATAGTAATAGTTGAGAGATTCATACATCACGTTAGGGACATGTCCGTCAGGCATCTACTGCTACCTCCCTGCAACTCTATTATGTCAATTATTTTTCACCATCAGAAGTTTGGTGCCCATGCACGAGCCATTCCCAGCCAGCAGGCCACAGCCTCTGCTCACTCAGCTCCAGCAATGGCAAGGAATACAATTGAATTCCAGATGCGTTGGTTGAATGCAAGAGCCATTTTAGATACTGCAGAATGCACCTCAGACACCACAGTTTTCATAGGAGGAACTGTACTGTAGCTCTGCAGTGACAGATGGGTCTGAAGGTTCACATAAGAACTCCCCAAATCACTGCAAGGTTCTTTATTAACTGCTCATGATTAACTTGCCATTTGCCCCAGCCAGAGGAAAAAGCAGAATAAATACAGCAGTGTGAACCCCTCAAAGAAGTTTCAGTTTCTCTTCAGCCACCACCATTAGGCAACAACCATTTGGTAATGAGCAGTAGCTGTAGGTCCGATGAAGCTTGATGTACTCAAAATCACCTTTGCTAATTTCCAAAGGCCTCAAAATCTCCAAGTGCACGTTTTTAAAGAATCTGTTTCATTCAGAATCACCTTATACAGGACATACACTAAAGAGGATCCCATCCCTGGAGTGTGCAGCTGGAAAAATGGGGAGCTTTGAGCACAGCAGTGATGTGCAGAAACGCAGCCATGTAAGAGGTTTGTGATAAATGTCTTGGCTGGAATGCCAACCAGAAGAAAATGTGACACACTAAGCACAGACAGAAACCAGCACTGGGGCTGAGGAGCTGACAGGCAGGTGCCGCTGCGTGCTGCTTGGGCCCCATTCAGAGCACTGTGCTTGCTCTGCCTGGAGAATCAAAACCCACAGATCTGGCACTGAGCTAAGCTTTGTAGGTATGGCAACCATGTGAGTTTGGCCCCTGGCAAAGTGCAGTTAGATGGATGGGCCTTACAAACGTGCCAGTGCTGCTTTTAGATGATTTATTTGCCTGAAGTTTACTAAATGATCCAAACATGCATTTAAGAACTAATTTTCCGCATACTTTTCTTGAAAATTAATGCTTGGACTTTCAGCTTGACATGGAAATGTCATCAAGTCCTTGGAAATGGAAAGCATTTCAAGCAATTCCACTTAATTAGGCCTCATAATTACAGAATGTGTATGACACTGAAGGTGTAACAAGACAATCTTCAGTTCAACTGAACTGGTGATTAATCCTCAAAGTTTTATACATGAGGTGGAGTCACTGAAGTGTCAGGATATTTTAAGATTTCAGTGGAATATAACCTAAATAAAGAGTCAGATAACACCCAGACTCCCATTCCATTGATGGACAGTGAGAAGGACCTATGGCAAGACTGATTTCCATGTTATGTTCTCACATGGATCAAGAAGCATCAAATGCACTTTAGAAGTTACAGTCTAAGCTTGTGCCAACAGGGTGTGGATCTTCACTGACACACAGACACTTCATCAAGCTCAATTCCTGAAAGGAGTTATTTCTACTTGAAACACTTCTGATTTAAATATGTAAGCTGTCAAAAACAAAATGTCAACATTTAAAAATCAGAATGTTTGTTGGCAAGAGACAGGAATTCAAGGGAAGAAAGTTTTAATTCCAACAGCGATTGCCTTGTCACATGCACCAGTAAGAATTCCCACAGGGAAAATAAGTGAAACTAAACCCACTTACCATGACACTGTATTATCCTTTGGATTCCTGCAACCTGTTCCAGTGTGTCTATGTTCTGAGTGTAGTTGCGAAGGAGTTTTCCTTCTTTATCCATCAAAGCAATGAACTTGTGACAGAGAGATGGCTGGAACTGTCCCGGGTAGATTTCCTAGGGAATTCAGAAGCACATTAGCCAGTGGAAATGGATACAGAGTCTTTACATGAGCTGGACACTGTCCCCAGCCATCACAGAGCCCATCGCCATGGTCCCTCCCTGTGCCCTTTGCACTGCTCTGGCATCCAGCTCCTCTTCATCCAAATCCCACTGCTCAGCTTCTCAGCATGGCAGGATGAACTGCTCCGTGCAAGCTGGACTTTTGTTCTTTACACAGCACAAAAGCAATGGCTAGATCTTTTTCTGGTTTTGAGAATTATGAAATAGGAAAGTTTTCTCTCCTTTCTAAATGTCAAGTGACCTCAATATTCCTTACTAGAAACATGTATTCTGATGAACAGAAAAGGAGGAGGAGGAATGAAAAAGTACAAAATTAAGAAGTATCAGCTAAATTGGATTTGGACTTTTCTGGTAAAACCTGTGTATAGACAGGCTTCAACTATGTTGATTTTTTTGCTTGCTTGCTGTGGTATTTTTTGGTTTGGGGTGGATTTTTGTTTGTGGGGGGTGGTGTTTTATTAATATTAAAACCCAAAGGAACCAAGTATACTGACGAGCATCAAAATTTGTTAGTATCTGGACAGGAGGCTTTCAGAGAAAGCCAAGCAGAAAATGAATGCATTGGGTTTTCTTTTCCAGTCTTTGTAACATGACAATTCAATGTATGAATTGTGAGCAAATGGAAGAAAGGATGAGCACAACTACTGGTGATTGATTTTCACAAGTCCCTACTGGTCCTGTAGAAATACTTAAGTCTTGGGTTTGACTTTTTTTTGGTCCCAAGGAAATTGAAGGCTAAATGCAATTGGGGTTTTTTTCTGTTGTTTCTCCATATGTCTACAGTTTCTACAATTCCTTCTTGTCTAAGAGATGTAATCGCTGCTTTTGACACTGTTTAATATCACTGAGATCTTTTCAACCATCTGAAATGGTTGTGCCTATCATGAACTTACAACAGGAACAGTAAAATAAGCTTAAAAAAGAGTCACAATATTGCTGAACATTTCTAGTTTTTATCTGACTTACGCATTTTAATATTGTCACCTGTCTTTACTGACCAAGACAAGACCTGTTGGAAAACCATACCTTTGAAAACTTAAAAAATGGCCTGGGATCCTTTCTGAAGTATTCTATATCAAACATAGCTTGAGGATCTGGAAGGTCTGGGAAGTCCACGGCAAGGCGTGCATAGATGCCATCTCTGGATCTAAAGTCAGGTATTCCACAAGACACTGACACCTGAAATACATTTTTGCAATCTGAAATAAGTAAAACTATGTTTTGGACTATAAAGCGTTGCTCTTGGAAACCACATTTCTGAATGCTCAGTGCTCAGAAACATTAAGAACTAAACCAGTCTGGGTTCTCTGTATTTATTTTTCTTTTCTTTTTTTTGGTCCAATATAACAATTCCCAAATCACAATCAGGAGAAACAGCGCAGAAACAAAATTTGACAAGTGGACAAAAAACCCTTTAGTACAGTCTGCACAGGTAGTAACAGGATACCAGAACTTGCTTTTACCACTGGAAGTTTAGTAAGATGTGAAAAAAAATTTAGAGCATTATTGCATTAAATTTAATTAATAAGTGTTCACTGATCTGCCAACTCAGGCTTAGATACGGTGATTGATATTTTAAATTTTTTTTACATGCTACCACAGTAACAGAATAGTCTTGCTTTTGAAAAATATATTCTTACTTTTGAAGAACAAATCCCTTTGTGATAAAAGTTGTTTACTGAGAAACATTGCCAATCAAAGCATTGTAGTAGTCAATAAGGACTGAAATCATTGTCTCAGACTACCCCAAAATAGCATGGGAAGAGGAGGAGAAACAGGTGTATGGAAGTATGGAAAGAGCAAGACTGGGAGTAGCAGTGCTCTTCTAAAAGCTGGTTTGAATTACTCATCTGCTCTGAATTGTGTCAAACCATCTGTGTGTGAACAGAAGCAAGAAATGATCTGGTGCACAGGTACAGAGCTGCAAATGTGCAGCAGTTCAGAAATGTTCCTTAGTAAAACAGCGAGTGCATTTATCACCATCACAGAGCAGCACGTTCTGAAGTAACATTCAGTCTACTGAAATCTGATCAAACTGTCCTTATGATCATTCTCCTCCTCTGCCCCCCAAGTCTTTTTCTTTTCAAATCCTATTGTTCTAGTCCCTCAAGCCATCTGGGATTTTAAGAGATCCACTGAGATTTTGTTTAAAAAAGTAATCCCCTTTGTCTGAAGACTAGGATAGAAAATGTCCTGGACGGGTAATGTGTTCTTTTTCCATAACTATTTTGCATGGAAGCAGCTTTTTACAAGTTTCTGTGTCTAAATACATTTTGTTCTGAGAAGAGAGATGGTGTAATTTCCAATGGAAGCTCCGGTCCTTGCAGTGGACTGGACTCTTCCCCCCAGCACAGTGACTTGCTCCCATCCCTGCACGCTGTACTGAAGTATTGAACCAACCTGTCTCCACATTTTCACACTGTCATTGCAGCAATACCTACCCCAGCTCCAGTCAAGACCATGATCTTCTTGCATTCCTGCAGAAGTTTCACAGCATCATCAATGGTGTTAATATCTTTCCTCTTCTTCCTTTTTGGTGGCTCTGAAAGGATGTTTATCACGATTTGCCACAGAGTCATGTCATCCAGTTCAGGTGGGGGGATTGTTTCTGGCAGCAGGTCCTTCAGAATCGTCCGTGGGTCTGTACCTAACATGAGATGCTGCTGAACAAAAGTGTAGGGACCTAAGAAAATTTAAAAATACAGATATTTAAAACAGAGTCAAGTACTGCAGATGATCATGGTCATTGTTCCATTTATTAATGTTTGCTAGTACAGTTTCATGAATCCAATTTAATGCCATTCATCAAACCCCCTGTATTTTGGTCTAAACTCTGAAGTGAGAGCTGGGCATTTTATTTATTTATCATTATTTTATGTTAACCCATGAAGGATTTCATAGAAAGTCAGTCAAGTAGAAATCCCAGTTCATAGTAAACTTAAACTCTTTAAGAGGTACAATAGGATTTTCACAATGTGTCTCCATCTGTATTTTCCCAACATTTAGTATTTACAGGAATAAGCTGAAAAGACAACACCAGTGGGGTTTCCAGTGGTATTATAAACCATCACTCTAAACAGACACATAGAGCCCAGCAATCCGTGGATTTTTGTTGGTTTTTTGGTCATCTTACATGAATTATTTCAGACATGATATCCCCAAGCCATTAAATCAATCTTTCCAGAAACACTTGAGATGAGGGCTCACTGCCCTAAAATTATACAGGGATCATCTTCTTCTTGTTCCTCAAAGAATTAATACTAAGTAGGCAGGCTATAGAAATATGCCATAAATTAGTTTAATTTAGTGAATCTGTGTGTATGCTTTTAATACGGATTTCTATTCAAGAAAAAAAAAAAAAAAGACATTGACAATTTTAATCAATATACACCAAGTTTCAAGGGGTTCATTTCTAAACTCCTTAAATAACCTACAGAATACAGCCAACACCTCTAAGCTGTTCAGAAGCACTAATTGCCAATATTTTTTGCAACAGCAAGAATAATTTGAATACTGGGGAGGATTAAGTGACTGTTCAAAGACAAAGAGCATCTAAGAGCATGCTCCGGGCTTCTACCTATACGTGGTCTTGGGGTCCAGTCACTGGAACTTGCATGGGAGGCTCTGTCTTCTTCATCACTGTCACAGGAGTGAAAGCCATTGGCTATGATTTCATCGCTGAGGAGGAAGTTATCTGCAAGACAGCATGACCAGGGGGTTACACTCCAGCCCAAGGGCACAGTATATCTTCAAATAGATCAACAAAATGAAAATCGTGTGCTCAGTTGGCAGTTTTGTCGCTTAGGCACAGAAAATGTCTATTTTTTTTCACATTTATAGATATGCTTTCAAGCTGTCGGTAGATTTACTGCAGGGTTTGCTACCTTAATGCTGGGCTTCTGCGGCCTGGATGCTGACCTTGGTGAAATCTCATTCTCTGAAGTGTTGGGTATTATGGATATTTCACCACAGAAAAAAATCCAAATGTTTTAGAAGTATAATTAAAAATGTCTTTCCCTTACAATTCTCACTGCATTCAGCTCATTAAAAAACTGGGTAAAATGAAAACATGTCACCATTGCAGACAGATCTTTGACTGGGTTTTAAGAGCATTTTAACAGCACTTTGAAAGAAATCCACAAGTGCACGTTTGCTGCAACAAATTCACAGGCTTTTGTGAGGGTGTTACCTTGCAGCTGAGCTGTATTGCTGACCACATACACAATTTATGATATTTCAGCCGTGACACAGAACATGCTCCCTTGAACCACCTTCACTAAGTGCTCAGAGTCACCTTGGCTCAGCCCGTGGCCTTAAGCCAGAGTAACTCGATCTAACTTCATCTCCATGAGCCTCGCTGAACGAGCCCAGGGCAGAACAAGGCACTTGTGTTACTGAGCTCACCCTGCAGGGGAAATCTAAATTCCAACCTGAGCAGATTCTTAGAACTTAGACTACTCAACCCTTTTTATTGGCTTTATTAGAAATAGATTTTCAACAAATGAAGCTACAGGTGCTGAGACTAAGATATGAACAAAAGACAAATTTCACTCCTGCTCTCTAAAGCAAAGAATCACTACAGTAGTTCTCAGTCTCTATCTGAAGAACCCCCTGTGCTATTTCAGCTGTTATTCCACTTGATTGTCAAAGAACACCACAAAACACCATCATTTTTTATTCAGAGGTTGTGTTGTCCTTTCCCTTGTGAACATAAATGCTTTATTTTTGATTAGAACAGAAAGCAGAAGGAGGTCGCTGACAGAAATTTGTTGTTGGTTCTTGCTCTCTTGTTCTTCTGAGGCCACAGGTGCTCACAAACATTACTATTTCCTATTAATCTACGTATTTACAGCATTTCAGTTCCATCTCGTTATGCATGAAGTCAGTGAACATACTGAGAATTTTGGAGAAGGTTAGTACACATCAGTAACCGTGAGGTGCAAGTTCAACTTCAGCGACCTTTATGGCTTCTGTATCAAGAACCAAAGCTTACATTGTGAAAGACTCTCATGTACAGGTCACAGTGCCTGGGATTTAAGAAACAGTGACAGATACAAGCAGGATAAAGTAACAGTTTAAACTGTAACACTCCCTGTGTATTCCTCAAAGGACCAGAGGGGGTAATGCTGGCTGGAACTCAGCCAGCCACAGCAACACACGCCTGAGGCTCAGAAGGACCTGAGCAAAAGGCTCCAGGTAAGGCACTGGTAAGAGATCATTAGCTTTGCTCTGAGCTGTTCCGATGGAGTTTTTAAATACTGAAGCTCTTCCTGGTTGATCCTATACCTCTGTTCCTTTTGGATTGCCTTTGCACAGACAGAAATTTCCTGTAGAGTTTTACTACAGAGTTAAAGGTAAAAGATCTTTAACTGTATTTCAGGATAAAACGTAAAGACTGTACTGGCAGAATGCAGTGTCTGATACATTTTAATAAATCTTTCCAAAGCACAGATTTAAAAAAAGCCAGCATTAATAACTCCAAAAAGAAACGACTCAAACCTGATCTGTTTGTACTGTGAGGTATTTTCACAGTGATGCTGCCCACTAGTACACTTCAAATATGATCTTAAAGAAACTTTTTAGGAAGATGATAGTTTAGGTTTGAGCTACAGTCACTGAAACCTTATCCAAGACTGTCACTTGCAGTTCTTTAATGAACTGGTCAAGACTGCTACTCCTGAGCTTATGTGCAAGTTTCTAAGAATCAGAAATAAAATAATTAACACGGCAGAGATTATGAAAAGGAAACCGGGCTTATGATTTTTTTCATTTTTAATAACTTGTCGCCAGCAACACAGCAGAATAAATGTTTTTAGGGCTGAGAGCCGAGCCGCTGTCCCTGTGCGGCGCCCGGCACAAGGCGCAGGAAGCCTTGACAGGGCGAGCTCGGAGCCGCCCGGGATCGCGGAGCCGCCCGGGATCGCGGAGCCGCGGCCGCAGCGCGCCGGTTTTCGCTGCCAGCGCGGGGCCGGGGCCATGCGGGCGCAGCGCCCGCGCTCCCCACGGCCGGGCCGGTGCCACC
>VYZR01094418.1:0-10058 GCA_013400675.1 Oxylabes madagascariensis
GCAAACAAACAAACAAAATCCATTAATTGAAAAGACACCAGACTAAGACAAGATGTTCAACTCAATATTATAGGTGAACAAAACCCAGAGTTACTGGCCCCAGTCTCTTTCCTGTATTTCCCCTTTGTTTCATCTATGGTCAGAATGTTTCATTTGCAACCCTTAACTATGTATGCCTTAACTACCCCTATGCTCATACTGTCTTCCCAGCTGGATTGCATTTCACATGAGGTGATGGATATGGGTCTCCTATGATACATTTCACCTGAAAGAACAACAAAACAGATGTAGTCTAGCTGAATGTAGAAAAAAATAATAGAAAAGAGTATGCCAAGACCTCCCTTAAGTACCTTAACAAAATGATGCAGTCATTCCTGACTTTAAAGGATTGGCTTATGATCACCTCTGGGAGAAAAATATATTTACTTCATATATACTGGCAAATACAACCAAATGCCTTGAAATAGGCCAATAATTAATCAGTGAGATGAATGCTGAAAACAGTTCTCAAGAGTTTGGGAATTATGTCTTAAAACTAAATTTGGTACTCAAAACAATATACAAGCTCTGATAATATGCCAGCTGCCCACACAGATGATTGGGCCAACACAGGAGGACTATGTGTACCTGTGGCCACCCTCAAGATAAAGCCAAAAGCTCCTTGACAAAGAAAAACCTAAGTACGACAGACTAACCTACAAGTTGAGCAAGCTAACAGAATTTTCATAGTACAAATCCCAAATCACAAAATTAACAGAAATTTTTATGGTTGACATTTATTGGGAAGAAGTGGGTGATTAATTCATCAGACAAAAAAAAATTAAATTAACTACAACACTTTATTGAATGGCTATCTATAGTGCTTACTCTGCTTATTGCTCCCATGTATTTAGTGACCATTTAAAAATATAGCTAAGGACCAAAATAGAGCTATATCCTACTTCACTATGTTTTCACTTCTTGTTTAATATACCAATATATCCATCTAATCCATTGCTTGGTCTAAATTTCCTTACAATTTAAAAAAATCACTGACACTTGGGGTATGGAAATAATAATGGAGTGCTCTGAGGCAAACAGGGATTAATTGTAATTGTCGATTTTTCTGAGCACACTTAAAGTAGCAGCCACATGCTGCCTTATTCCATGAATCCAGGAGATTGTTTGAGCAGGCAGTGTTATATTACTCTGGGGTGGGAATGAAATCATGTGGGAGCAGCAAGCACAACTCATGGAGAAAAATTACCATTTTATATTTATTACTTTGACTGGTTTAAGTGCCACAGGAATAGACTCTCTAATGCATTTGAGTGCAATTCCCCAACAATTTTACTCTGTTGCTTTGTAAACTATTTTTAGGGAAAGTCTCAGAAGACTTTTAAAGGCACAAGACATCTGAATTTAAAAGGGTATTTTGGTGGTTTATCAAAAGGATATAAATAATATGATACATCTTTCCAGATTAGATTGATTCTTCAAATTCAAGCAGAACAGAACTTCAGGAGAAAAATTCCTGTTTTAAACTTGTACATCATTTTTGTTCCATAAGCTCAAATATGCTTCTTCAGCAGGCTTATCATCATTTTGGATTTCCATTGGTAACTCTACAGTGTGGATTCTTCACACTTTTAAAACAAGATATCATTAAAAGGAAACTACAGGCTTGAACATACATAACTGCATAATTATACTGTTCACAAGCTAATAGCAAAAGAGCATAAGGACATTCTATTTTAGAGGAGGAAAGTTAAGGAATAAGCAGACAGGCAAAAGTTCATGTCACTAAAAGGATATTTAATCAAAACTACAATTTTTTCATTAAACAATAAGGTAATTTCAAGTTCCCTACTTCCCTGCCTTGCACCTTCACACAGCCTTATATGTTAGACATAACCATTTGTTTGCATCCTCTTCTCCATCATCCTGAAAACCTGAAATCTGAGTGTCCAGCATAAACATGTACCTTTCAGCTGCTAGCAACCCACAACAGTTGAATTTCTGTGTTGACCTTCCAGCACAGGATAATTCATACCTTGAGGAAGTATATGCATTCTCCCAGTGTATGTAGTAACAGCTACACAATGAATAAACCACATGATAAGGTTGAAAACTCTTTACTGATTTACGGCATAATAATAGCTCAGAGGTGTTTCCTGTTTATTTTAATAGTATTTTCTATCTTAGTTGTTGATTCTTGGGCTGCACACATTCCCAGGCAGTGTCAGAGCACGCTCTGACACCTCTGAAAGGCCTGTTCTCCTAGCTGCTGTTCCAGCGGACACCAGCGAGCACCGTCCCATCCACCCAGCTGGCTGCCAAAACAACTGCTACGCTGTAATTTATGAAATATTTATAGTGCTTCTTAAAGTACATAACAGGCTCTCATAACAGCTCAAAATCATTTCGGTGGGGAGCTTGCACGCTCTCCTCTGGAAGTGCCCAGGGCATACTTAGTCTGGCCTGTAATGCTGCAGGAAGCATAGGTATGGGAGGAGCCAATACCTTTTTTTTGGCCATTGTACTATGATACCAGCATCAGAAGGAAAGTGAGAAAGGCATTGATATCTAGCTGTCATCATCCTAGAAAATTCTAACCTACCACAGTGACTCTAATCCAGAGTGCAATATTAGCCCATACCATTTCATTACAAACTACCAGTTTCAAGCTCTGTTTCCTTTCTAAAAGCTGGATGCAACAAGCAGCCAGCTCACTGGGTTCATCAGATGAGGACAGCCATGCCAAATCGTCAAGGTCATCGAGCCTTGCAGCATCAGATGGGAACTGCATGATCACAGCCAGACTGCAGAGTCCTTAAGACAGCAGTTCCATTCATATGAAAAGACTTTTCAATGGCTCTTCCCTCTCCTACCACTTTGATAAATCTGTGAATTGATGCAAGGATCAGAAAAAGGCAAGCAATTTCTCCTGCAGTCACACACATGTCACTCGTGCGCACACTTGAATAACTGCCAGAACTGTTGTATGGCAAGTATTTGGAAGTAAATCACACTAAACAAATCAGTGTAGACCTAATGACTTTGGTGAATTTCACTGTTTTAAGATAACTGTAGCCGTAATACACCAAATAATACAAGACAATAAGCAAACATTATTCTATTTTTAATTTTTATTATTGTAGTCAAAGCTGCTCCTGTTTTGAGAGCTATATGAACCTTTTTTTCCCAAAATTTTGCATATAAAGATACACGTAAACTATCCTGGAATGGGATTAAACTCTGTGTTAAATGCTCTCCAAAGAACACTGCACAGATCAGTCAACAATCTGCTTCAGTGTTTTGTAGCTGGCCAAATCCTTCTCTCACTGCCTTTATTCACTGTCCAATTTTCTGTAACTGTATTACTCCTCAAGGAATGGAGAGGAGGTCTTCAGCTATGATGTCTAAAAGGTATAGTGTCTTCACCACTAGCATCTTCAAAGCTGCATGGATTTAGCAACAGTAGGAAAGAGAAGGAACTTCTAGATCTTGTCCTTCATTCCAGTGAGAGTTACAGTTATACAGAAACAATTCCAAAACTTGCAACATCGTTGATTTTTTTTCTTTTAGTGATACAATATAGAGGTGACCACAAGGGACAGGCATAGCAAATAATTGAAAACAAATTCAAGAAAATACCGCTTTTTCTCATGAACCAAACAAAAAGGTTAAGCAGTACCTATCAAAGCTGTAATGTCAACACACACACTCTCCCCACCTACCCACCCCCCCCAAATCAGCTCCAGAAAGCTGTAAAAACATAAGTCAGAAATAGCTCAGATAAGTCAGAAAAGTAATTTCTTTCTATCTTACTTTCTCTCCCAGCCTGAGACATATTCAGGTAAACACAAAGCCACATCATGATGAAATCAACAACTTGCAAATGAGAAAAACAAAGAGTAATGCAGAGATCAGTGCAAAGATCAACAGCAGACCTTGCCTCTAGGAAACCTTTCTCCTTCCACACTCCAGAAACTGCATGCAATGAACTACAGCCACTTGCCACTTAGGGATGAAAACAGAAGTCAAAAGAAAAATCACAGCAATGACAGTAGATGCAGATAAATAATGAGTCCTACCACGGCACTGTCTGGACTAGGATGAGGGGAAGGACACTCATGTCAAATACTTGCATTGGAAAAAGACACTTCAGACATTTCTACAGCTGTTTTCTTCTCATCATTTCCCACTTTATATCTGTAACTATGGGAACACAAAAGAAAACCAAAGATTTAGGGAAGCAGGGACTGAGAAGCAAGACATCAATAGTTTCTTACAGAGATAAAAAGACAGACCAGCAAGATCAAACCTTACCAAGAAGGAAATCGCTTGTGGCAGTTCAGTAATGGTCAAATACAGATCTCTGGTACAGTGTTTAACCCATAAATACAGAGTCTCAAGTTTTAAATACAGTAGAAACATTGCCACGTTTGCTTCATCTACAGATAATAATGAAGAATTAGTTCTAAATAGACAGCTCATAGACTTTTTCAATGCTGCAGAAATGCACAGTCAGTTCAGTGTCACTGGCTATTGTCTAAGGTTTGCTGCTGTTTACCTCATTAAGCACTAGCTTCTGAAATGTCTTGCATCCACTGTGTTCTGTAGCAGAGCAGTTAAATTTTTACACTTGAAAGAGAACCTTGGAAGTATTAACTTTGCTATTTGGCCAATTTTTTAAAAAAAATCTTTTCTTTATGCAGAATGAAAGGAGACAAGTCAGATAAAATTCAGAACCCCTTTTTAAACTGATTCTGAGAAAAAGTTTTCAGTATCAGATAAGAACAGAAAAGCCTAAGACACAAGATTAATTTACATATTTAGTTTTATCCAGGAAATACTTTTTCCTGGTTGATATTATGTGACCACATTTCAAGAAGTGGCTTTTCCTCTCAGCTTCAAAGCAAGAGAAAAATAGAAGAATGAACTTTTCTTTTGCTTTAAATCCACACCTACATCAAACACAGCTTGCATTATGAAAGGCTGAGCTCACTTTTAGATTATAAAATTAAGCACTTAATACTTCCTCCCCAAAACAATACATAATTCTGAACACCTTTCTTTGGTGAAGCACATACATTTTTCAAAATTAAAAGACTACTATGCGTTTAAGCAGAGAAACTGAGAAATTTCATGCTTAAAAGAATGTTTCCTGGGAAAATGGAAAGAAAGTTGCAAAGAAGATACAGCCTCATCTTTCAGCCTTAAATTATGGGGGTCTTTTCTGATTCCAGATAAAGTCAATAGTCTGACAGGTAACATGCTTAACAAGGGAAAAATAAAAATAAAAAAAAAAACAAACCACAATGCTCTAAATTTTTGATCAATTGTTTAAGCTCATTACTGTGCTTGACCATTCTGGCCTAACAACCAAGTTATTAAATACTTTGATTTGTCTGATGGAGACATAAAGTTAGACCTACAGTGAAAGTGTTAACCAAATGGATAATAGACTGGCAGTGAGAGGGTGCCAGATCTGCTCTCATGAGACTACAACACTACATTGCCAGTGACCATATTCATCCCTGCAAGTCTTTCCAAAGCTTTGCTTGACTGCTTCATTTTCAGTCTAGTCCATGCTGAAATGAAGATTTTCTCAGTACACATGGCTTTCAGCACTTGTTTTCTATAGTTTCAGCCTCTGACCACAGTCATCTCTCTTTGGTAACTGATAGTTCAAGCTTCAGGTGTTAAATAAAGAATTTGGATAAGGTCATTTCTGTCTCCTCACCTTCCCCACCTGTTCAGCCTCTGATATGTAACTTACCTGAAGAACTGAATGGCACCCTCTAAACACAAGAAAAAAAAAAGGATGGCCAGTAAACCCTGTTGTATGTGATTCATGACCCACTTAACAAGTGCCCTGGTGAAACCTCAATTCATTTCTTTAGGCCTATTTCTTATTTCTTACAGCACAATCTGTCTTATGGCTCAGTCAGCCCCATGAGGCAAACCCTGGCAGTCGCATCTCCCAGCCCATGCAAGTACGAGGAGGAGGAGGAGGAGGAGGAGGAGACGAGCTGCAGACACTGTCAGTCGGCTCAAGGAATATATGAAACATCCCACTGCTCAGTCTCAGGCACCAGAAACATCCTGTACTCTCACTCTGACTCAGAGTCCTCAGGTGCCTGCAGCCAGACAGGGAAGGACAGAGCACCCTTCGCTGGCTCTCAGCGGACAGAGGGAGGCAGACATGCCACTGCCCAAGAGTCCCAGAGCCAGCACTGATGAAGAAACACCTTGAGTTCCTCACAGATCAATCAGCACAGCAACCTGCTTTAACAAGTGTCACTGAACACTCACAGGCTTGCGTCTATGGGAAAATATTTTAACTGCACACACGGGTTAACATTTTGTAAAACTGCCAATGGATGATGCAGCCAGCACTGCTAATGTGATCACAAAAACCTATGATGGTAAGCATTTTATATTAAAAAAAAAGGTAGTCCAAATCAATTAGAAAATTAAAAATGTATGCCTCAGAATTCCAAAGGGATTCAAAATTTTACATACAAAAGCTCCTCAAAATGGATGAGACTGAATTTTCAAGAGGCTCTTATAAAACCAACAAAAAATAACTACAGTAAATGCTGGCAAATTTGTGGTGTTTGGGGGATTTACTTATATCCCTTTGCAGCCTGCTTCTGATTTTATTGGATTTTTCAGGTTATTAACAGATTTATTCTTCTCAAGAAAAAACACTGCTTTTTTGAATGGGCCTGAAATCAAAACTCAAACCAGGGGCTGTGGAAGTCCCTGCAGAAGGTGAACAAGCAGAGTACTGGGAAGAGTCTATCTCCATCTCCTAGCAGGAGCCAGAGCTTACAGCCCAACCCTTTGACAGAACCCATAACTGGGGGCAGCAGCCTGTGCTCCTGTGGTGTGAACTGCAGGAGGTGTGGGCAGGCACTGACAGTGTCTGGACGCCTCTGTACCTGGGGTGAGAGGAGAAGCACAGGCTGCTGGCTGGCTTGCGAAGAAGAACGGGAGGGAATCACATCCCGATTTCAGAAAGGCTGGCGCTTTTTTGAGCTTCCTCCCTCACAGTGATCTGTCCTCCAGCTAGAACACCAGAACAGACACAGCAGCCCTGCTTCTGCACGTGGCTACCTGGGCAGTCCCAGTGCATGGCCCACACTGGTGACAATGGTCACCTCTTTGCAGGATGGGCTAAAGCTGAAATCCTAAGGGGTTGGGATATTAATCATTAATCATAGAATATGCTGAGTTGGAAGGGGCTCATCAAGATCATCAGGTCTATGCGTATCATGAAGACATGGATAAACAACTTAGATAACATGATTATTCTGTTCATATATATATATATATATGCTTTTTTCACGGCAAACATTTTGCCTGTTAGATGATTTCACCAACAGAAATTCAGGGCCAGATAGTGTTATCAAGGCATTACTCACATGGCCAGTTTCTGCCCCTCTTTGCTCAACACCTGGCACTTTATTTGATGAACTGACATATTCAAATGAATTAGGGCTGTGGTTCATAGAACAGAACTTCACGCACAGTATGAAAGATGGAAGAATTTAGAAAAAAAATGAACCACTATAAACAATGCAAGTTACTTTGAACTTCTCCAGCCTAAATGAAAGACTAAATAGTGCAGTGTTTGGCAGCACATAGCNTGTTATTTTTAAGGAGAAACTAGGAAATAAAGTGGCATGAGGGAAGCAAAGACATTTTCCATCATGAATTCTTGAATGCTGTACACATGATCTCATTGGTAATGGGTCAATGCCTCCTGCAGTGCCTTGGGCAAGATGGCTGTGATATATAAAATGCTTCTAGTGGCTGTTGACATTGCAGAAAGCTTTTATTTCTCTCTCTCCTTTTTTCCTTTTTTTTTTTTTTTTTTTNTTTTTTCTTTTCTTTTTTCTTTTTTTTTTTTTTTAGCTGCATCTATGTCTCCATCTTAAGCCTATAAAAATTAAGAACTTCATAACAACGAGTTTGTTGACTTGTTAATTGCATGTTGAACCATTCATTTACCACATATACACAATCAACAATTGTCACACTGTTAATAAAGAGCTGAAAATTTAAGCACCAATGAGGACATTCATGACACGTTGTCATCAGTAGTGCTGATGACAAAGACAAGTGAAACCTTGGGGGCTTGTAGCCATCATCTCACACCCAAACCACCTGAAATCAACATAAAGGCTCCCTTCCAGACCAGAGAGAAAATAGTGAGTGGCGCAATAACAGAGAGGGTCTATTTGCTTTCATTAGTTTATTCCTCAAAAGTGGGCAGAAAAAAAAAAAAAATCAGATATTTCAGTATCATTCTCCTTCTAGAAAAAATGCTGTTTCACACACCCAATTATCTCAGAGAACTACAAAATCCTAAGAGGAGTCAGCTGAGTATCTTAATGCTTCTAAACAGAAGGTGATAGGCAGCCATCAGATAATATTTTGTTTTTGGCTACATAGGGAGCATACAGAGGTTGGTCTAGAAATAACACAGAGAAGAAAGCAGAAATATGGTAACATTTATAGCATATATATATATGATCATGATTACTAATGGCAAAAAGTGAATGAATTTTCCAGAGTGCTAGTAGCATTTCAGTTTTCTCTAGGTCATTGCAACACAGAAATTTCACATATAGTAAGTAGATAGAGGATAATTTTTCTGTTTCCTTTGCTTTCCCTACTTTAATAGTAACCCAGCTAGGAAGAGACTATTGATATCACTAGATTACNGCAAACATTTTGCCTGTTAGATGATTTCACCAACAGAAATTCAGGGCCAGATAGTGTTATCAAGGCATTACTCACATGGCCAGTTTCTGCCCCTCTTTGCTCAACACCTGGCACTTTATTTGATGAACTGACATATTCAAATGAATTAGGGCTGTGGTTCATAGAACAGAACTTCACGCACAGTATGAAAGATGGAAGAATTTAGAAAAAAAATGAACCACTATAAACAATGCAAGTTACTTTGAACTTCTCCAGCCTAAATGAAAGACTAAATAGTGCAGTGTTTGGCAGCACATAGCAAAACTGATTCTTAATTGCTACATTTTCTTCAAGGCTTATATGTAACAAATGGGTAAACATTAAACTACTACATCAAATACATTACAAAACAGCAAGTTTCTTCTTTTTGTTATATTTTTCAATGTCCATTCACAAACTTTGAAAGTCTTAAGCTGATAGAAGGACAGAGGACTTGCGGTTCAAATTGTTGTAGAAGCTTTGATGTAAGGATATGAGTCTAGTCTCATATTAGTCTATGCCTAATTTCATGATCTGCCCAAATGCGCAGAAGCTATATAATTTTAAGGTTTATGGTCTAATAAAAACAAAGATCAAATAACTCTTTCAAAGGTGTGAATGGTCTCCTCTGAGGGGAGTTGAGTGACAATGAATCAAATAAGGGGTCTAGCCCTGCTCTCAGGAAACATTTTGATGGCAGCAGGATTAAGCCACAGAGTGAAGAATCAAGAATGTCTTCATTAGTTTAGTGCTAATTGCCCTGGCAGTACACATAACACTGGACAGGGATGGGAGGAATTGGGTTTATCATTGAGTCAAAATCAGCAGCCCAATTTGACTTGTGGGAAGGAAACAAATGGTGCCTGCAACCTCCAGGTGATGTTCTGCCTTCTGCAAGAAACCTCTCCTGATCTGTCCGCAGAAGAGCAGTTCCAACTCGCTCATCCTTTGGGATATTTGCACTGTTGAGCCCTGGATTACTGTAAAGGGCTGGTAATAAAGTAAATAAAATTAGCTACTTCCCACAGAGGACTGAGGCACAAATAAAAATGAAAATAGAAAGCAAAGATATAAAATCAGGAGGCTTTTTTTTCCTTTTTGTTTTTTCTGTTATTTTTAAGGAGAAACTAGGAAATAAAGTGGCATGAGGGAAGCAAAGACATTTTCCATCATGAATTCTTGAATGCTGTACACATGATCTCATTGGTAATGGGTCAATGCCTCCTGCAGTGCCTTGGGCAAGATGGCTGTGATATATAAAATGCTTCTAGTGGCTGTTGACATTGCAGAAAGCTTTTATTTCTCTCTCTCCTTTTTTC
>VYZR01094419.1:0-21732 GCA_013400675.1 Oxylabes madagascariensis
TAAAAGCCAGTTGTGTTGTAATCAGTGTGGGTGCAGGGGTAGCCAGCAAACTAAGCTCAGAGGCTGTACTTTAATCACAGAGGAGACTGGTGAACCAGCTTCTCAACCATCCTTGGAGCGGAGAGACAATACTAGAAGAAAAGGGTAACACAAAAAGGGGTGACGTGCGACCACACCCTCTTCCAAGGCAATTCTAGCCCGTGGTAGGGGTATACGGTACCTTCACACACAAGGTCAGCACAGGGGCGGTGGATGATTTGGCTGAAACACCAACACTTTTAATTGTCAGCGAGATCCAGAGCGTTAAGAAAGCCCAGTGTTAGAAAAGAATGTTTCCTTAGTATTTATTCACAGCATCTCCATCCATAGCCAGGCTCCCGGAGCTGCTCGGCTGGACTGTGACACCTTCACAGCTCTCACCTCCCGCGCCACCCCGGAGCAAAGGTGGCGGGGGTGTGGCGGGGGCGGGGGGCACTCACCTGGGCGCGGGCTCGATGAGGGTGGTGGTGTCCAGGTAGTGGATCTTGTAGAACTCCAGCAGGGCGGGCAGGTGCTCGAACTCCTGGTCGCCGATCTTAAAGCGGCGGTTGGGGAGGGAGTTGATGATGTAGTGGGAGACGCGGGAGTTCTCGGACACCGAGAGGACGTAGTCCCCCGGGCAGGTGGACGAGTCCCGCACCAAGAACATGCCGTGCCGCTGCCCCTGCAGCCGCGTCTGCGCCTCCGCCCGGGACACCGGGCCCACGTACCAGCTGGAGCGGTCCGACGAATCGAAACGAGCGGCGGAGGACATGGCTCCGGGCGGGGAAGGGGAAGGAAAGGGAGGAAGGAAGGTGAGGAGCCCGAAGGCCCAGGCGGAGGAAGAGACCCGGAGAAGAGGAGGCCTGGGCACAGAGGCCTGGGAGGCGAAGCGGGCTGGGGGTGAGGGGGAAGCGGCTCGTGCCTACTCCAGGAGAAAGGAAACCCAGGGAAGGGGGGATAAGGGAGAAGGAAGCTCCGCGCCGCTGGAGGCGAAGGGCCGAGGAGCGGCTGGGGTGGGGCTGGCCAGACGCGGCGCGCAGGGCCCCCGAGTCTCCCTCAGCGGCGGGGTGTGCAGGGCATCCTTCCCGCCTCTCTCAGGCCTGCGGCGGGCCCGGCCAGGCGGGTGACGAAGAGCAGCGGCGGCTCACACGGACGGGCGGGCCGAGAAGGCGGCGAGCGGCGCCGGCTCGGGGCGGGACGGGGCAGGCAGAAGCGCCGGGCGCCGCGTCCTGCCGCGGTTCCTCCCCTCGCCAGCCGAGCTCCAAAATGGCGGCGGCGCCGCGCCGCGCGAGCGCTGCGAGACACGCCCCGCGCACGCGCCATGGCGGCGGCAGCGCGGGGCCGCGCCCGCCTCAGGGGCCGGGCGGGGGCCGGGCCGGGGTTCGTGCCCCGCGGTTCCTGCTCCGTCCTGGCGTCCGGGGGAGCGGGACAGCCGCCCCTTCCCCATTTCTCCGCAGAGTCACTCGAGCCGTCCCCGGCGCACCCCCGGTCGGTGCGGTGAGTGAGGCGGGGGTTGAGCCCGCGCCTGCCGCATCCCCTCACAGGGCAGGGCTCCCTCGCTGCTGCAGGCGCGCTTTGACGCGGGTCACCCCCCAGAAACTCCCCAGCCCTCGGCCTTAAAGTATCTGAGGGGACCCTCCATCTTCTCCCCATCCCTCTCGGCACGTCCTCCCTCCTCGGTGCCGCCCAGCCCCGGGCTTTGCCCCGCGGTGCCCCGGGGCTCCCTCGGGCCGCTCTCTCTGCTCCTGGATCTGAGGAGAGCCAGCACCATGACCCCAGGCGGTTTNGGAGAAATAGATTTAAGAGGTCTGTCTTGAAGTGCATAACTGGACTGTTGTGCAGTGTTATTCCAGCTTTGCTGTCTTTCTTTCATGCTCTGTCTTTTCCAAAAGCTCAGTCATTACACAGTCATCTTTTTCCTTTTTGTTCCTCATCCTGCGTTGGCAACCAGTGCCAACTGAGGTATCTGGATTGGAACATAAGGGCTGTGTCTCTGCAGACATTCAGCGGAGTTCAAATCATCTGAAATGGAAGACTTCTCCAGTGTGATATTTTAGACAAAACCATTCAGAAAAAGTCTCATCATTAAGATGAAAGTATCTTAAAGCAGCCCCTGGATCTATGTAGACGTATCATTTTATCAGCTGCTGACATACAGCCATCTCCTGGGTGGAAAACAACAGCTGTTAGTCGTGTACAGCAGCACTGGCAAAACAGTGACCTAGAGATGAATAATCACATCTGAAGATTCATATCTATGCAAAAAAATTTTGTCCATTACTAGGAAAGCTTGCCGAGTAGCTGTACCTCTGATCCATTCCTATGGTTTAAGTGCTTGTATCTGCCAATAAGAGTCAGTTTTAAACACCTGTAGACAGGCTACAATAGAATATAAAGGCTATGATGTTTTCTTGTGTCATTTGAACAGATCTGGATTGTTTTCTGTTTGACCATGGCCAAAATACAAATTAAAAGACAGCACTTGGACTTGCAATAATATGCTAAATAACATTTAAAAACAATTACAAAAGCCGTAAGTTAGCAGCAGATTTAGTAACACATAGTATATAAAAAGGAAATAAAAATTCCTGCTGCTTCATTTGATTGAATTACAATTTTTGTCCAAATAAAAATCAAATATACATAGTGATTTTGCCTCCATTTTGTACAGATAATACTAGAATCTCGAAAGAGTTGGAAGATGTCAGAAATAAATAGTATTAATTATAAACCAGTTTTTGTGCAGTACTGCATGGGGTTGGACTGCTGCTGGAGAACCAACCCACCCATCTTCCCATCCAGAGAGGATTCTGAGGCATGGAGAGGTTTCAGTTTGGAAGGAACTTTCAAATTAGATGTTCTGAACCTGTATGTATGCAGGCAGTGTGCATCCTTCAAGTAATTCCCTCCTCAGTTTTAGTAACTGTGGTTGAACTTAACCAGATATTTTAGGTAAAAGATCTCACATTCTACTTTCATATGCCAAAAAGGTGATTTGTTCATCATTAATGTTTTCTGATAAGACTGGGCTTCAACTTCCTGGACTACAGACAATCATCTCAGTTGTGTTACATCCCTACAAATGCATTTGGTTTAGGAAGAATGGATAAATGTCTGGTACCACTTCACCTTTTCAGTACATATAAATACCTTTATGCACTTTGACTTTACCTGTTGGCAGCTGATACCCTCAGAGCATGGCCAGTTGTAACGCAGTGGAGGAGTGGAGAACTCAAAAGTGCATGAGCTGCCCATGAAATAAAAACTCAGATGGCAGAATATTCCCTTGAGAAGGCCCTGTACCTCTTTCCCTGTGCCCAGCTGTTTCTTCTTCTTTTACCAGAAGCTTTTGATCCCATCAGTTGGGCTGCGTGCCAAATAAATTGTACATGTGGCTCATCCCTAAGCAAGGAGAAGTAAATTTCTGTCAAGAGTACAGAATAAGAATCCTTATTTTGTTTCAAATTAAGTACTGGGTATGCTTCCAATGCAAAATTAACCACCCTAATTTAAACTATGAGGAAAATGGGAAAGGATATGTTGGATTTGGAAGTAGACAGCTGGAGAAGAAATACAGTAGTGAAAGCAGTTATGAAACAAATCTGAAGCAATCACAATCACTTCTGCAAATGTGGAAGCCTGAAATACTTCAGGATACAAGTCCACTAATTACAAATCTGGTAAATATGCCTGTACAGCTTTACCTCTGTGCTGGCAGGAAATAGGAAAATAGATCATCAAGAAACCTAATTACTATTCTTCTGGACTTCCTAATGTATCAGCAGTTTAAGTGCTGGCATTTTGATCACTCAGTTCTGGAAGAGCTGTTTGATTGTTCTCTCACAGACCAGAAATAACTTAAAGCTTTCTTAGTGCATTGTCCATCTGTCCACAATGTCTTGTTTTATACTGGCTCAGAAAGCTTACTGTAAAAAAAAAAAAAAAAAGCCTTTTACTGTCAGATACAAGATTGACATATTTAGGACACCTCAGAATTTATAAATAAAAAAATACAGAATCAGCTGGAAATTCCTGTGAGTACATGTTTCTCTTGAGGTAATAGAAAGCTTAGGTAGGCTTGTGAAAGTTCAGTTCCTGAAGCATCATTCTTTATAGGAAAAGCAATCAATAATTATTAATTATTTTATCAACCTGTAACTCCTGCAATTTGTTTATATAGGTAATGGTAGTAAACAAGAAGTGCTTTATGTCTGCTGAGTAAGAGAAAATGGACATTTTTAAAGCAAGGCAATTTTATTATTATTTAGCCTGTGTGCTAGTTTGAAAAAAAGACATGCTGGCCTAAAATGAGCTGTTAAAAAAATTATTAGGATGGTTTGAGCTAAACTCTGTGCTTTTTTACCAAAATGAAATACATGCAAGTAAGATAGTGCACACTGTAACTTTGAACAGTCACATTTTGCTGAGATGTAAAGAAATTTTGGGATTGAAAGCAACAAGTTTTATTTTTATCAAATATTACCTGCGCTTAAGTTTACTTCATGTAACTTAGGGTTATTATACCAATAAGTAAAAAAAAAGAGAAAAATAATGTAGTGCTAAGGTAGGTGATCATCTGCTTTAAGTAATTTCCTTGCAACTGCATTCTAAGCCTTATATTCATTAGCTTTGCACAGCATCCAACTGCAACATTTAATGAATAACGCAATCACAACATGGCATATGCTGATAAATGGAATAATAGATGAGCTTTCTAGAAATCAGTATTCAAACACAGGACTGACAGGGTAGAAGCTGGAACCCCCCCCAGATTTTCTCAAGAAGTTTCTTTGGCTCATTAAATACTCATGAATGTCTTCTATTCTCCTATGTAATCTAAGAATTAGCCTCTCAGGTTGGTTATTTGTAACAGTGAGTAATACCCTCTAGTGGTGCACATAGGAAAAGGAGCTAGACAAAGAATGATTATTTATTTTTTCATTGTTAAAGAGGCTAAGTAAGATTTATATAAATAACATAAATAACCCTCTATCTTTGTGTAACACAGGGCATCACTGGTCTGTCTAGAGGTGCTGGTTAAAATGGAAAATGCACTGCATTGAGTTAGATGTCTGTTGGTTAGAAACAGCTGGGTCTTTAATCGCTTGTCTGCAGAGGAAACAAATTGTCACCTGCAGTCTGGAAGGAGTGGTTCTAGTGCTGCCCAGGTCAGAGAGCTATGTCCTTACAGCTGAAGGCTACATTTAATTCCTACACATTACAAGGAACCATGTAGGCAATAAAGGAATATTTATCCATCTCTAATACTGCAGTGTAATACAGTCGGCATTTCCAGACCCTGTGTGCAGTCCAGAGTTTGCTATCAAAAAAATATTTTCTGAAAAAGCTCATAATCAGGGTTTCCTGCAGTTACCAAGTCTTTTATTTGCCAATTAGCAAAGGCTCAGAGATGGAGGTGAAAATTGACAGTGCTGAAGAATAAAGTCCAACAAATGCTCTTCTTACCAAGAATAAGCTATTGAACTTATTTAAACAAATGTGTAAATACTCTTGAATCTTTTTCCAGAAGCCCAGTCTACTAAAGCAGAGTACTCTAGGTCTGTTTTGAAATCATCTTTGTTTCCATAAACAGAATACCTCCAAGTGGGGGGAATATTCTGGAACTTACAGCATTTCTGTGAAGTAGCACATCCATGTGCAGTATTTGTCACGATGACACCTGACTAGTCCCATGCCATTCTGATTGTCACTGGTTTTGCCTTTCTGCAACCCTGTTACTGCTATAAGATTTAAAAGCTTTTGGTAGTTTTTCGGGATTTTCTGGTGGCACTGATTACTCCACCCCTCCAAGACCTCATGCTTTTCAGTATCACCGGTTCAGATTTTAAATCAGCTTCTAACCTAAGGTTAAGCAAGATGGTAGTCAGGAACCAATTATTTTAAGGCCCCATGAAGGAAGGATTTACTGTGCCTTATCTTTCTCAGCTGTAGTTCCTGGCATTAGTTCAGCTACTGCAGGGTCTTGGACCAGTGTAATCTTCCACACTTCTCCTTATCTCATTATTTTTTTCTTTTGCAGTGGCAAACCAACCTCTGTTCTCTTTATTCTCTTCTAAAGCATATAATAAAAGAATGAAAAAACTGCCCATCTCCCAGGCTGGAGTAACTTTGCCAATACTGCTGTAGGATATAATGAAACTTTCAGCCACCACATCACTGTTAATAAAACAGAGACAGCAGTTAAAAAAGTTCTGACAAGAATTTATTAATTTGTGGTTGAGAACAAATGTGTCTGACAGTGGAATGATGAGATTGCCATATTCCGTACAGAGAGATTTTTCTAGAAATCTTCTTTCCACTGTGTTGACAGAACTTGCAGTATAGAAGTTCAGGAGTGGGTGTCAGTTCACAGACTCTCAGCCACTTGCAAGGATGGCTGCATGCCCAGATGAGATGAAGGTTCAGACTTGCTAATGTTCCTGTTTCTGTATGTTCACTCTTGCTGAAATACTAATCAAGCTGTCTGACACCTGGCACAGGAGGGCAGCACTAGATGTTACCTTCCTGTATTAATCTGGCTAGGAAGTTTTATTACCCAAAAGAAAAGGAAAAAAAAATCTCAACAAGCTATTTTGAGCTAAAAGCTGGAAGGAAAGAAGCTAGTCAAGCTGAGCCTTCTGTGCTTTTTTTCTGTCCATGCTGAAGGCTGAGAAAAGCCTCCTTCAAAGTACAAGAGCCTCTATACAACTGGGGAGAAATGGCAGTTGTGTGGTTACTTTAAAAACGCTGCTTTCTGGCAGGTGGGCAGGTACTGACCGCAAGTGCATTTTGTGCAGATGGGTAGATATTGACTGTGAATGGCATTTTGTGCGGAACACTTATTTTTAAAACCTTTAAATACTTTTATGTATATAAGAAAGACATATAAAATCTCTCAAGTACTTTCCCCAAGCCTTAATTTCCTCATCCACTGGCAAAAAAAAATAAAGTTTTCTAATCTTCACTTGAGTTGTCAAATTCCTCCCAGTCTGATACGCTCATAACTTCTGATGGAAAGTCAAGGTGATGCTTCATTCGGTCTGCGCGCCACTCTGAGAGCCACTTCTCTGTTTCCATTAAAATAGCCCTGGGCAACGTGAGGACACAGGCAGCCATCCCAGAAATATCATCCTCCAGCTGGGGTCCTTCCTCCCAACAGTCTCTCTCTGCATCATAAATGTGGACATAGTCCATGCGGATTCCCCTGTTGTGGGATCGGCCTCCCAAGACATAAATCCTGTTGTCCAAGACCGCGACGCCTGGCTCTCCATGTCCTGCAGGAAGTGGACATACATTTGTCCACTGATCAGTGCTTGGCTTATAGCAGGCAACCTGTCAAGCAAAAAAGAAAAGAGAGAAGTCAAAACTGAACTTGTATCCTAGTGACAGAGCCTGGCCATAAGGTAATCTAGGAAGGAATATCATCAGTCTTTTGACAGTGTGTTGATAATGGAGACAGCATACGACTGTCTAATACAAGTACAGTGCTCAGCAGAAAATTGTGCATGGTTGCCACATAGCTTTGAAATCACAAGTTCTGACCCTGCTGCTGGAGTAACACCTGTATATCATTCCAAAAATGTATACAAAAGTGAAAGAGATGGGGACATGTGCTAATATAAGCCCAGACATAATGCACTTGTTTGCATCGGAGAAAAAATGCTGGAACATACAAATATGACAAATCTGCCAAGCTGCCTCTGTGCCATATGTTGGAGAGTTTGAGATTTCATTGGGTACCTACTTGGCTAACTGCTTTTGTTTGTAGGCACCTTCTTATCATTCAGGTACACTCTTCAGCTAGATTTAATTCTGCCATCTCCACTGGCTCTATAAAAACAGTTCCTTTTTGTGTCTTCTTTTCAAGTCTCTAGCAGTTCTCAAAGCTGGAATAAGGTTCAGGAGAATTCTCTCCAGATGTCCCTTACCATCAGATACTGTAAATTTTAATTGCATTATACAACTGCCATCCAGCATATCCTTAACAGCTCTGCCCTGCAATTACACATTGGTAATTCAAAAGTTCTCCACTTAGAAAAAATGCATGTAAAGACAGCATAAAGTAAATTTAACTGATGTGCTACTTACTGGGCATATGCATGCCAATGAAGTTATCCATCAGAGATGTTTCAAAATTGAAAAGAATTCCAAGTGCTAGAGCTTTAAATGCTTTGTGGGTGAGACAAAGTGTCCAGGACAGACAACAGTAAATAAATCATTGCCAGTTCTGCAGGCAAGTGAGGGAGAGCTTGTCCAGCAGCCAGTGCTGAGCAGACAGTTTTATTTGCAAACTGAGTAGGAGAGAGACATTACATCTAAGTGCCAGCATCCATAAGAAACCAAGCAAAGACAGAGGTGTGACATGGTCTCACCTGGTGAACGTCCCTCCTGTATCCCGAATCATTGTTGCTTCCCCCGATGACGTAGAGCTTTCCCAGCAGAGCAGCCATGCCGTGCCACGCCCGTCTCACTGGGCCATCGGCCAGGACGTCCCAGCGGTCAGTCCTTGGGTCATAGCACTGCAGCTCCTTCAAATAGTCCTCTCCTCTCCTCCCACACGTGATGTACATCTTCCCATCCAGCGCTGCTCCCGCGTGGGCGTACACCTGCACCACCACACCAGCGGCAAAGCAAGAGGTTGAGGTCTGGATTTATGTATTTCTCCCAGTTTTGAAGCAGGGAATAGACATGAAGGGGGTAACATTCTTCATGAGTTATGCAGAGATCAAAATCAGAAAGGATTTTCTTATGGACAGTTCTTTCTAAGATATTAAAATTGTGAATTTCTGAATGAAACACGCTAGAATTTCTTAAACAGCACCATTCTCTGTCTTTATTGTTCTTTGATTAGAAGATCATTCATACTAAAACTTTACTGCCTAATCTACTTGGGAGCCTTTTTATTGGTGATTTTTCTTATGCAAGCAGTGTTATCAGAAATGCAAGTTATTCTACTTAGTAGCACTCAATTCAGGCTTTTTAAATTTTCAGCACTGACACACATTTATTATTTGTTTTATTAATAGTTTTAAAGATTAACACAATCAAGGCAAAATCAGCAAGAAACAGGAAAAATAAGCATTTAACTGGAAAATGTAATTTACATGTGCTATTATTTTATTTTCTTGTCATCCATTTATGCCATATACCGAGTTTACTGCTTTCCATCTGAATATCAGCAAATTAAAAGTTACACCAGAGAAAAACATCTAGCAAGATTAAATCAGGAATTGGGGAACTGTGATAGTGTGTGTGGCTAATGCACTCCTTACCTCCTTCTTCAGAGGTGTCACATATTCCCAAGTGTTGGTTTTAGGGTCATACCTCTCCACTTCCCTCAGGTCTTCATGGTAATCTCGGCCTGCGACGGCATAAATATAGTTGTCCACGACACAAACACTGAGGTCAGCGTGCTCTTGCTGCAGGGACTGGATCTGGAACCATCTGTTGTGTCGTGGGTCATACCTTGTAAAGAATGGGATCAAAGAGAGTTATTCCTACAGCCACAGAATCACTGCTGGAATACCAGACAGCTCCATGGATGTGAGTTACTACACTGTCTTCAGCTGAAATTGAGCTCATCTGTAAGTGATGTGAAATTTGGCCTTGTCAGCATTTTATTATTAGCAAAGTTGTTTTATTCTATTTATAGAAGATGTACTTTAGCTGACATAACCATGCTATAAAAGCCTAGGTTTTCCATTATCTTGTACACTGCTCTCGGGTTACGTATCACAATCTCTATTTGCACAAAGCCATTCTACAAGGTAGCACAGTCTATAAATAGCACAAAGACCAAATCTGGATTTTCAAGAATACAAGAAGGGCATAAATATGTGGTGGGTTCTTTAATTCTTGTCCCCAAAAATCTGCTGCTCAAAGCGAATCTCATGATTCACTTTCATGTCAAACTATCTCTCTCATCTGGAAATTTTAGTTACAGAGAAAACTGGTTGAGAATTGAAACTATGCATGCCATAAATAAGAGCAACTCAGCTAAGACTTGTAAAAATGACCATAATATAAAGGCAAAAGGGTTTATATCTGTTTTTGCAATGAAATGGGCATGAAGGTCTAAACCTGATCCTTCCTCCTGCTCTTTTCCCTGTCACACAGTAATATAAAAGGACTCTGGAATGCTGCTATTGTGCACACAGATTTTTGAAAATCTGTTGCTAATAGCATTTTATTTAAAATCCTTTTGTGTTGGGACTAAAACTACACATAGAAGACTTCAGAAAATGCTAGTTAGAGAACATCTAGACAACCTAGAGTTCATGCTCATTACTGCTTCCCACACCTTTAATACTTTCTTCCTCCAACAAGGCAGAAAATAGCACAAGCAATACTCTTGAATGAGTAGCTGTTTCTACACTGTCAGGCTTGGCTTGGTCTCCTAAGCACTGCTGGGGGCTTCCTGTAACTGTGAAGCTCATGTCTTGTGTTTCCTTTCAATGAGGCTCCTGCTCAGTTCCTAATCTTTTGGCTGGCAAGTGTATTGACTGTCTACTGGCTTACTGACTCAGAAATGGACAACAGAATGGCAATAAAATTAATAGCAGGATTGTCCTTATCTTACCTCCAACACCTTGACTCTGCTCGAAAACCACTTACATTGTTGTCTCCACCAATTAAATACACAAAATTATTGAGAACAGCAATCCCCTGGTTGGACATTCTGGGGGCTAGTGCAGCTGTAAAGTGCCTCCACTCCCCCAACAAGGGGTTCAGATACTTGGCTTGATCACTGAGGACAATGGAGGGAGTAGAATGCATCCCTCCAAATCCCACGACACACCGGAACTCTGATCTCAGCTGTGTCTGGGAGCTCTGAAGCATTGGCTGAAGACATTCATTCTTGTGGTACATTAATGCATCTGCAACTGTATCTTTTAAAGGACAGGGACTTAATTTGTCATGAAGCCTTTGAAGGATCTGGGGTTCCATCAGAGGAAAACGAACTGTCTCAAGTAGCTTAAGGGGCTCCATCAGGGAGACCTGATCTGTCTCCAGTTCCTCTGGAGAATAGTGATAAAAAAGTGCTCCATCATAAACTTCAAACTCATAGTTAACCTCCAAACGGTTGCTGCTGAGAAGGGAGTAGACCTTCTGCAGGGGTAGCTGTCGGTACACTTGTGTCCTTGAGAAAGCTGTAAAGTTCTTCAAAATGTAGGAGTCCAGCTGCTCACTCAAATGTCTCAAGTCATAGTGCTCAGCTAGTCTGTACACGTCAAGGATGTTCTCTTCATCTACCCAGGACATGAGGAAGTCACAACAGAACTTAATGACTTCTGGAATCTGCAAGAGAGAGAGATTTTTCATTTCAGACACCACCTGCCCCACACTTGAGAGACAGGGGACTGAAGCCTGGGATGACTGTAAGGAAATTGTCCATGAAATAGCTGCTCTCCACAGTCTGACCACCATGGTCACCAATGTGTGCCCTATTCCCATTTCTCCAGAGAAAGAGAACTCAGTGTGGCTATGGAGATGAATACAATACAGCTCTTCTGGCCATGTACTGCAAGACTGAGTTGGCTTCGGGTGCAGCAGCACTGTGTCTTCTGAGACACACGGGACACTGGGCAGCCAGACTGCCTGCTCTGCAGCCTGCCTGGGAGCAGCCAGAAAAACAGGCACAGAGGACATGGAGATTACAGTCACTCTGTTTGTTTTTTCAGGGCACTATAGACATACTATATCCAAGATTGTATCTGTAACAAATACACCACTCAGGAGCGTAGGAAGCCATTGGAAAGGAAGATGAGTATTTAGCATTGTCTTCTGAACACAATTTGAAGTTGTATCTGGCAGAAGAACTACTGGCAAAAAAAGAACAAACTGCTGTCCAGGAGCCCCTCTGCTAACAAAGTGTGGAAAAACCAAAGCAAGCATTCACAAAGTTTAAGATTTAGTACCAAAGCCTTGTGCAGCAGTTAGCTGCAGGGGAAATGAGAAAAAAAACCTTCTCTTAAAAGCACATGAACCCTGCACTTAGTGCAAACCATAGTGGCAGGATTTCCTGCAGTGACAGCGTCAGGAGAGTTCATGTGCCTGTGGACTCACTTGGGGAAGACCTTGAGCAGCACAACAATTTCTGAGCGGCAAACCCTATTCTTTACAATAGGCCAGGGATATTCTGTTTCAGGGCAGCTTTCATTAGTAGATCAGTGAAAGTGAATGCTATATAAAATACTCCTCTAGACGAAATGGGTAATGTTTTAAGTAATGAAACCATTGGCACAAATGAGATGTGCAAGTACCCATTCATTGTTCCTACCCTTCCACAGTTAGTTCCAGTGGATACAGCATCCCAGAAATCCTTCTTATCATGCCCATGCTCCTGCTCACCTCCTAACCCTCCCTCTAACCAGATATCCATGTTTTCTGTTTCTTTCATCGTTGCTTTTGTTTCTTGTTTCTTTTTTGTCACATCTCCCAGTATCTCACCTGAAGTTGACAGGCTGCAGCTAAGGTTTCCTGTACACTGTTCACACTGAGTTCCAGCTCAGAAGTGTAAATGAAGTTCAAGATTTTACACATTGCATTGTAGGAGATGCCATGAATATGAACTTCTTCTTGTTCCATCTCTCTCAATCCTCCTGCAAACATTCCTCTGCAAAACAGACAATGGCACATGCTATGGCAGATTTGCATTGAAGCCATTTCCAGTTTGCTCATCTTATGTTGTCCTGGGAACATAAAAAATATTCAGAAATACAAAAAACTAGCTAGACACTTTGATATGATTACCTCTTCTCTAAGTTAAGACTACAGGCCTTTAGGATCTAAGAAAGTAACTCTTCATTGTGTAGGAAAACAGTAGGGGCAACCTAGAACAGTTCACAGGTGGACTTAAATACAGACCCAGTACATATGGATATCAATGATCAAAGGCAGATACTCTGGGTCTGGGGAAAGAGGAAACACAGAGGAACCTTGGGAGAGCAGGAATTTTTTTCTAAGGTAGAGCAGTTCTTCCTTCAGTTAGAAGTTTGTCTGGATTGACTTGGGTGTTTGCTCTATGAAAACAAAGAAACTGTTAATCAAATTGGCTGGGGACTGCCTGGTTTAATGGGCAGCAAGTCACCCTTCACAACAGTGTGACACAACAGTGACCCACCTCCAGTGAGTTTTTGTGTATTATGATCACAACGGGCAAAGTCTTACAATGCTAAGGATATGTTAAAAGCCACTTAGAGTGCACTTAAGCAGAAGACACCAGTTCAGATAGTCTCTCCTCTTTATAAACCTCCAAGTACCACAGTGAATTTAGTGGAGGTAAGCTCAGTGTGCAGGAACAAGAGCTTTATTTCTGCAGAGAAATAACAGAGAGATGAATAAAGCCATAGGTAGTATTTTGAAACAGCCTCAGCTCCACCTTACAGGTCTGATTTTAGATTCAGAAGGAGCATGCCCAGACAGAAGATTTGGACGTCACAGTTTTGACTAAGAGTGCGCCACGTGCTTGTCGCTGAGGTGTACCTGAAGTAGTCACAGGACGCGGCCAGGAGGATGCGATGAGCCTCAATGGGTTTGTCTTCCACCACCAGAACCACATCGAAGAGGATGCTGCTGTCCCGGAGAGACACCAGGCCGCTGAGCAGGGCCTGCGAGTGCTCTGCGCTGCGGTAAGTGTTGCTGCTGCGCTGCTGGAGAGAGGGCTCCAGCGGGGCTTTGTGTGCCTGAGTCAGCTCCTGATCCTCCGCCATCCCAGGCAGAAAGGCTCGGCCACCAGCTGCAGCAGAATGAGATCTGTGAGGCAACAGAATCAGCAAAGGTTTGTGCCTTTTGCTTTACAAACGCTCCTCTGACCCCTGCCTGTCACAGAAAATAAAGCTACTCTTCAGTCAATGGAGAGACAGTTCTATCCTGAACAAATTATTCCAAATTATACTGAAAACAGACAGATGGACATCAGCACACCAAAGTGGCAGAATAAGGTTTTCCAAAAATAGCTATTATGACTCCTGGGTTTTCAGACCAATATCAGAGTATGTATCACGTGGGTATTCTCTTTCTTAGCAAGAGTTTCACTTCCCAATCCATTACCAAACCCCCTTGTTTCTTTTGTATTTCTGCATCATCTGCAACAAAAAACAGACCAAATTTTTGCCAAATTCCAAATTGCCTAATATTCTCAGGTAACTTTTCTGCAATATAAACTGCACCTTCCATCTTTCTCTTAATATTTTACCACAGAATCAGAAAGCTCTCCTCTCTCCCTGTTTTTGCTTTTTCCATTTTCTGTAGCTGAGCACATTTCCAACTGTAATTGTGCAAAATACTGTATGAAACTGCAGGCTTCAAAGTGAGTTTCTTTATTTTGGCAACTTCAAGCTAGCATGGACAACTACTTTCCACTTCCCTGTGACTTCCTGCAGAGAGGAGGTATTTCCTCCAGAATGGGCACTGTCCAAGGCTATCCTGTACCTTCTTCTAGGGCTGCCACTGACACACTGGGAAGGTCCCCTATGGCACATTGGGAAACACCTGTAAAAAGCTATCTGGAAGCGATTGTGTTTCATGTCTATGGTTAAGCAATCAAAATCTCATGAGCCCTCTTCTACCATCCTGTAAATTACCCTGTCCATTGTCTTAGAAGAATGTCAGAAGTTGTAGCAGTCAGAGCTTATAGACTCTATCCAGTTGTCAGAGCACATTAAAAAAACACTCCCCATTAGCAAAAGGAAGTAAGTGAGCTCATATGGCTGCTAACACATTCATAAGATCCTCTCTTCAGCAGCCTGGGAAACAGCTTAGTGCCACAAGGGACAGTCACAAGGGGTTAGCAGCAGTCAGGGAAGCAAAAGAGAACAAACCCAGCAAATCCAAACAAACAGTGAAGAAATGGAACCACTGTTTAATTGTGTCAGCCACAGACAGTGAGTGCAACACTGGAGATCTCTCAAAATACTGCAGGTATTCTGGGTATGGGCAGCAAGGAAGGACACCAGGAAGTATGAAAATGTTTAGTGTTCTGCCTGAGGAAACTACCCTACACTGTCCAAAACAAAAGGAAGGTGGTGTTGCATGGTAAATGGGATGGAAAAACCATGAGAAAGTGTATTGATGTTTATCTGCTCTTTGCCAGCCAAACCAAGACAGCAGCTCAGAAGAGGAACTCTGACAAGACAGCCTTCTGGGGAGCACTGAGGTCGACTAGAGGGAAAACTATCCATCATCAGCTGAAGAGATGAGTAATGAGTTATTTTTCATGACAGGTCGATGCTTTTCCTAGAAATCAAATGAAAGCAGACAAAACATTACTGTATTATTGCATTTGCTCCTGGGGAATACTAAGAGTGATGGATTGAGGCAAGGGAAATAATAGAGTAAGAAAGGCAAGTGAAACAGTGAGTGTTACATGATATTGATCAGAAATTTCCCATTTCACTAAAAGGAAATAAATGCAGCAAAAGCAAAGTAAGGTGACGTATGGTCCAAATGAGGAACTGATTAAGATTAATTCAGTTAATGTGGTTTAATATGGTTAAAGCTCCAAAACAGGTTATATCTTTTCTAAGAGAGCTGTACCAAAAGAAGTCCCTATGGAAGTAAAACCACTGCATCAAAAAGCAGAAGTAAAAGCAACAAATTAACTATTTTCTGAATCCAAAGACATTTCAGGAGTAGGGGAAACAGCATGATCTCTGATACAGTCTTATAGTGTATCATATACTGCAGTCATTGGTGGGAGAGGCCAAGGAAAGATAAGTGAGAGATAAAACAACACAGGCCACTGAAGCCCTGTAACAAAGAAATGTCCAATTTGAATGAAGAAATTCTTCTACAAAGACATGTATTGTAGGAGAAGCAGGTTACAGAGAGAGAGTTCCATGCAGGGTAGAGTGGGAAACCCATATAATAATGCAAGTCTTTATTTATTTAATTTTAATTAATATGACTGTAGATAGGTACTGTTCAGAATACATTCTCTACCCGAATAATCTTAAAAAGTAACAGAAAGGGGATGAAGCTTTCAGCAAGTAAAGCCCCAGAAGAGATCTGACCTTACAAATGTGGTAACTGGAACCAGGAAAATTAAATGATATTATGAAAGAGAGAAAATAGAAATAAATTAAAAGGATAGATTATTCAGTGGTTCTGTAGTCAGTTTGAGCATTGTCTGAATAGCTCTCAGTAACAAGTGGGGGCTGTCTTGGAGATCTGCAGGGAGTTTATCTCACAGTTAGTTTGAGTAGATACAGACTTGAATTATGCCACAACTATTGTCAAGAGCTGAACAAACCAGCTCTGCTGTGACCACCCAGTGTGGTCAAAAAGAGATGCTGGCAGTGCAGCTGAACCATCCTCCACAGCTGACTTTTGGCTGGTTAACAGCTGAACCTACAGATATTTTGCTATGCTCTACTTTCTGAATTCTGTCAGTCCTGACCTCTTGTTTCCAACTTCTGCCCCTGGGTTGTACCTCAGCTGTCACTGGCGAGCTGGACTGACCCTCAGGGTGGTCACTCATGCTTGTACATCCTTCTAATGAACTGCTCCCAGCCTATAAAATTAAAGGTGAGCATTTGAATTATTAGTCTATAAAGTCTGACTGACATATGTGGTTAAGCCTTCCTTGAGCCAAAAGCCAGGGAAAGCCTCCTGACTCCTGCCTAGGTAGTTTCAGGAGCTGTTAGAAAAGAAGGGTAAGACCCAGAAGGGTAGAGGACCACGGTGTGGCTGTGGGGGATGTGGCCAGCAGGACTCCTCTGAGTGTGCTCAGCTCTGGAACAGCTGCAGCAGGAGCAGCTGGGGTCCGGTGGGCTGGAAGGTGCAGAGCAGCTGCTGAGGCAGGGTTAGTGGGGCTGTGTTGTGGCCTTCTTTGAAAGAGAAGCTGGGTGGATTTGGCATTTGAATTTTCTGGATTAAATGCAGTGTGTTTGGTGAGCTGATTGATCATTTTGTACTTCTTTGGGTATTGTTCTAGATGCTGATTACAAAACTGCTGAGGAGGGATATCGCTGTTAGCACAGCACCCTGCTTCTCAAACTGTGTGGTCTAACTGACCAGTGTGCTTTGTGCCTTTGTTGCTGTCTAAAAATCTTTTTGCTTAATCTTTATTAAAACCCAAAGCTGCCTAAATGTAGTGTAAGCAGGACAGTTCTGGATGGAGAGACAGAACAGGTTTGTTCCCTCTATCCTGTGCTTCTCTACTGTCAGCTTCTTGCTCATAGGATGTTCCTGAGGCCTCTCTGCTCTCTTAGTTCCATTATTGTGAGAACAGCTCTGTGACTGAGACAAGTTCTTAGAAATTTGAGTAGCATGTTTTCTTTCCCTTCTCTTCTCGAGAAAGTTTCTCAGTACTGGTCAGCAGTTAGCAGTGGGCTTCAGTGGCTGAGTACTGCAGAACTAACCCTGCAGGTAGAGAAGATGAGGAATTCTTTGAGTTCACTGTGATTCTTTGACAGTAGCAAAGATAAGAAGTATTGTCTCATGTGCTGTGGGGTGTTGTCTGCAGAAACAGAGGAAGAGAAGTCCTTGTTCCAACGACTTTGAAATTGCAGAGAAAATCAGGCTGGGCATTTGCTTTGCTGGCTGCACAAGGCATTTGAGCCTGCAGTTATGTTAGTTTGTATTTGTCTTTTAGAGGATGTGGGTTAATGTAGTGATTAATTTTAAGGTATTACAACTGTTGTCCAGTACATAAAGAAAGCATATGGGATCAGTAATTGTATGTGCATGTCTATAGGCAAGTGTAGGAAGATGTTGAATGTTTGGTCACTTTGAATCAAGGAGATAAAAAAACTACAACAGGCAAAAAAAAAATCCCCCATAAATGGCAAAATCCTCAGGGGTACCTAGAAACACAAGACTGCTCTTTTTTAGTAGACTGAAATCTTCTACATTCTGTGCCTGGATTCCATCTGAGAACCAAGAGAAGGCAGCCATGCCTTGCAATGGAGGGAGCACAAAAGAATTTGAGTACTTCCTTCTCTTTCCTGTATTATATACCACGGTCACTGTATCACTAGTGGTCCCTCGTAATAAGCTAGGGACACAGTGAAAGCTACAATGTCTCAGTGACTTGCAGAGAACTCTGTGTGGTTGTCTTGTATTCAAATTCCACTTCTACAACATGCCTCTGTAGATTACTGGCATGAAGAAAAGTAGAGGTCTTAGGCTTCTGATTATTCAACTGAAGTAACTCATTACCTACCCACGAAGAGTCGCAGTAATATTTTAAAAACAAGATTCCCTCTCTGACCAACACCAGAATACTTGCTTTCATAATAAAGGTATGTGGCTTATGACTGAGGAATTTGCCACTGGGACAGGAGGAATTTAGGGAATGCACTGTAGTTTGATCGATGGCAAAATGGTCAGAAACTGGTATGCTGGGTTGCTCTTGTGCTCACTGAAAATCCTTATCCTTTTAAGAACACAAGGTCTAGGAATGGAGTAACTCAACTACAAGCAGAGGGGAAGGGAAAAGTTTAAGGCATGGCAAAATAGATACGGTAGAGGAGAATGCAGTGTCTGTCCTAATGACATTTTTCTACACAGCTCAATTGTCACACCATGGTGCTCCTGTGCTGCCATTACCGCTTCTATTTTCTGGTGAGGGATGCTGTACTTTAACGTGGTGTAGATCACTTACAGTGCTGAAGTCTGTTGTTGGTGTTGTGTGGTATGATGTACACCTAGTCAAGTATTCACCCCTTGTATGACCAGCATCCAGGTCAGAGAGATGCTCCTAATGTGAGGTGCATGTGTGGGTTTGGGGGTGTCTTTTTGTAAAGTTGTGCTGACAGCCTTGATTCTCTACTGTAGAGAAATGGCTGGATGCAAGAAGGATTAACCAAGTTAGTTTCTATGGAAACTCAGACATTTTTGTATTCAAGAGCTCGTGGCTGTCAGTTACATCACTACAAAGAGGTGTTTTACGCAGATAGTGATATTTTCTTGTGCATCAGCTGTGCCTAAAATAAACTCGAGCTTGCTGGTGTCGGGTATCCAAATCTGTTTAGCTTACTGCCATATGGACAGGTGGCTCGAGCTTGGTGGGGGTCCCATGCTTTCTTAGAAGTGTGGAATAATTTAGACTGGAAAGAAACTTGGGAGGTCTCTAGTTCAATCTGTGCTCAAAGCAGGCAAACCTTCATAATCAGGTCAGGATGTGGAGAGCCTTGTCTAGTCAAGTGCAAAATCTCCATCCTTGTCAGTAGTCAGAAAACTGATGGTTTAACCACCAGATTTGTCTTCTTCTTTAGCTGTCTGAATTTTTTCCCTGCAATTTCTGACACTTGCCTCTCATCCCTGGCATGGTGTACCACAAAGGAGAGTTTGGCTCTACATTGTCCTGTGCCCATTAGGTAGCTTTAAAAATGCCAACTGGCTCTGCCTTTATTGGTTTTGCCCTGTACTGAACAAATCCAGTGTTCTGGCCTTGCAGGTGCTTCTATCTTCTTGTAAGTGCTCCTGCCCTGGATGGCTCCTCCACTGAATTCTCAGGTTTTTCTTTCAGTACAGAGCTCAAAACTGGGCACAGTATGCCAATTTTTTGTGATTATGAGTGCTCAATAGAGCGGGAAATAATAATTTCACATGACCTACTGGCTGTACTTTTGCTAACACAGCTGGAGAAATCATATTCAACTAGCTGCTCATCAGGACCCCCAGGGTCTCTTCTTCCTTGCAGCCAGGTTTGTCTCCTACCTGCTGTGATATCTGGAGTTACTCTTACCCAGTATGACTTAGCTTTTGCTGTTAAAAATGATGTGGTTCCTCTTGGTGCCCTCTTAGAGCTTGCTGTCCTCTTTCTTGCAGGCCACGTTCATCAAAGGTTTTCCCTGACACAAAACAACCAGTGTGGTGTGCTGGTTGGGATCCAAATACATTAGGCCCTTAAAAGTCTTAATGCATTGGAGAATCTGGAAATTAATGCATTGGAAAATCTGTGCCCTAAGGCTTCCCACACCTTCAACTCTCCCTAAGGGGGTAACAAGGATTAGGATTTAAACCAGACTTCAGCTGCAAGCCTGACAAGACCAGATACAGGGCTGGAGCAAAATGCAAGCTCTGCTGAGTCTCGGGGGCTGCAGATGCCAGCAGGCAGAACCTGGCTCTGGACCAGAATTTTAACTGGGCAGAGGACACATAAACAAACATATCAACTAAGTCAGGGAATGTGCAGAAAGGGGAGGCAGCTGGGTGCCTGCCAAAATAGTTGGGAAAACAAATGTGATGCCACAAACAATGTAAAATGAAACGCAAAACCATTGTTCGTTCTAACTGGAGTGCAAATACCAGAATAATTCATCAACTGTGTGATCATTTGTGATGGGCACTTGTGAGGCCGCTACAAAGAAGACAATTGAGTTCACGTTATGTGTAGACAAGACTCAAACCAGTTTTGTGCTTTTTCAAGGAAAAGGGAAGAAAGAGAAAGGGAACAGAGAAGCTTTTATCAGTAATTCCTCTTTCAGAATCCCTCTATGCATTCACAACTGTGCAAAAATAAGTATTCTAAAATAGTCCATTTTAGGAACCTTCTACAAATACAAGAAACAACCTAAACAACTCCTATGGACTGATTTCCCCACACAAAGAAAGAAAGGAGGATATCTGGTATTATATAATATCTCAGCATTATTTTTGAGCACTCAAATGATGACGTGCTTTTGCCTGCTCTGTACGCATAGTCTTCCCTCATGTCACTAACGGGAATATGCAGGAACACACTCTGAACTGACCTTCTGAGCCATTTTCAGTTTCTAGCATTAGTAGTATACTGAAGTGTGGGAGGAAACCAAAAGGCGTGGCTTGGGAAACAGCTTTTGCAAACTGTGCTGTCTCACAAATGTTGGCATTCATTCCTTTCAGCAAACATCTGGGGGTTTTTGCTTATTTTCCTCCCCCAAACCCATTATAAGTTATTTCTAAGACATATCCAGAATAAAACACCTCATTTAAAATGTATATGACAACACCACCATGAAGTATATTTATATTTAAATAAATGGATATTTAAATTTTTTTTTCCTCCTGTGAATAGTAGTATAACCTAAAGAATATGAGCTTTCTAATTTGAGTGTTTTAACTTATGTGTAACAGATTTGCAACTTCCCCGCATTCATAGAACTGCAATGTTTTCTGTTGTGTAATTTTTGCGTAATTTAAAAGTTAGCCAATATGCTCAAAGAATTTTGAGAAACTCAGGTAGCTGCCAAGACTCAAACCTGATTTATTGAATTGCTTAAATCATATCATGACTTTTTAAGTATTCTAAAAAACAAGGAGGAAAAAAATTAGAAAGTAATTATTTCTACGCCAAGCACAACGCTTAAATGACCCAGAAGAGAGCAAGGGCTTCTTCCAGCACTTTCCAGCTCCAGTTTCTCACGAACATGATTTTTTTTCATATTATTCACCACATCAATTTTGTTCTGGCAGGTGAGTGTGGAGTTCTAACCCATGACTTAGACTCAGTGGCACAGAATGAGCAGTTTTCTGTGCAGGGGAAGGTGACCTGGAATTGCACAGCACTCAGAGAGGCAGCCTGGCTCCAGACCAGCCCTGTGACGAAGAGGTGAAAGGCAGGTCAGGCACAGTTACGGTTTTACTTTCTGTTGCCGGGCTGACAATGCCTTTGCAGCTCCTGACAGCGGCCCTGCCGCTCCCTCCGCCGTGCAGCAGCCCGGGCAGCCCCGCACGGGTGCGCGGGGCCGGCCTGCACCTGCCGGGGCCGGGGCCGGGGCCGGG
>VYZR01094419.1:21779-52906 GCA_013400675.1 Oxylabes madagascariensis
AAGCGGCGGCGCGGCGGTTCCGCGGCGGAGGCCCCGGGCAGCGGCGGGAGGCGGCGGCGGCGGCGGCGGGAGGCGCTCCCGGTGGCGGCCATGGACGTGACCGGGCCCGAGACTGACTGGCGCAGCACCAACTTCCGCCAGAAGCTCGTCAGCCAGATGTGAGTGAGAGCCGCGGGCTCGGTGCTGGGTAGGCCGCGCGCGGGCCTCGGCTCCCGCCGCCCCCTGGGCCGCCCGCGGGGCCGTGTCCCGCCCGTGTCCCCCCGTGCCCGCTCCTCCGCGGGGCTTTCCGGCCCTCCCCTGGCTGCCTGGGCTCGTGCCCGGTCCCCGGTGTTTCCTCTCCCAAGGGGGGCCCTCTCCTGAGGGGGCCTCGTTCCCAGGGTTTGCTCAGACCCTGTGCGGGGGTAACCGGGACTGTTCTTTGACTGAATGTTTCCGATCCTCCTTCTCTTTCACTTTGCTTTTCTCCAGCTATATCGGCTTCCAACCCTGCTTGTCACTGTCTGTTTTAGGGGTTTGATTTTGCTAGTGTCCATGATTGTGAAATTTGGAGTATTCAGCCCTATGAAGATCACTGTCATGGGCTTGCATCTGACTTTTGGGGGCAAATATGAAATAAAAATGCTGGCGGTTCAATGTGAAGTTTAACTTGTTGCCTTTTCAGTTTTCCTTTGTGAAACAACTGCATTCCTTGAATTACTTTGCTGCTCTGCAGGCTTTTTATATTTTTGGTGAGCTCTTCTGCCCTGTGCCAGGTGGTGAGCACAGAAGTGAAAGCACTGTTCATTGTTTATAAAGTGATGTTGGAGAGCCAGTTCATGTATACTTGGAAAGCTTGTTATTCCCTTGTTAATTTTAACAATCAGTATCTGGAACTGGACTTTTTTTGTGACATATAAGTAGTTTGAGTGCTTGTGGGTTTACTACAATTAGGGTGCTGTTCCAGAATTCAATTCTTGCATTATTCATTGAAGGAGTATGATGATGTTTTTCTATCAGAGCCATACAGACTTTCTTGGTGCTCACAACTGATGTTTCACTTTCTAAACTTTCTGTAAAGTAATTGATCTTGTTAGATTAATCCCTTACTTCTTCTCCTGTTCTTCTATAGCTTCGTCAAAACCAGCAAACAAAAGTGCCCTTGAATGCTGTGTAGCTTTGAGGAAATAAACATGAGCAAGCACATGCAAACCTAACACAATAAAACTTTCAGTTTGTATTTGCCCTGCACACTGTAACATTTTTCTCGGAGCAGCAAACAATGCTCATAAATGTTTCAATGGAAATGTACAGCAAGGGATTAAAAAATTGCTACTGCTGACCAAAAAATCTTTAATGTTCATGCCAAATAAAGAGATGGCAGTAATCCTAAACTTCTAATAAATGCCCTCTATTTATTTTCTTCAACGCAAGTGCACAGATGTCTCTGTATGATTCATGGGCTTTTTATTGCAGATGTAGTGACGGTCCTTTTTTGTCACTTCCTTGTGCTCCATCCAGTTTTACAGTATGGATCAGATGTTAGTATTCATGGCCTTGTTTAAAAAGCAAGCAAAACGATTACTGGGATGACTGGGATGAGTCGTCACAGTGACTGCAGCAGATTTTTTAAAGCAATTACTGTGTGTTAGATATCCAGAAACAGCCTGGCCTGATTTCACGTGGCACTTGGAATAAGATGAAGCTAGCCAGAAGTAGAGTTTGTTGAACGAGAAATAAAAGCACTGCACTTGCTAAAAAGCTTCAGCTCTCTATGCAACAAGTTCCTATTTCTTTCCAGAAGCTCCCAGCTTTGTCATTAGAGGCTGGCATAGTAGGTGGAAGAGGGAGATAATTAAATATCTGATGAATCATCTGAAAGTTTTTGTAATCGCTGGGAAGGTTGTTCCCAGCAGTTAGGGAAATACAGTCTTAAATGTTTGTATATCTTCCAGTTCATCCTGCAACCCAGAACTTGTGATCCTTGTCAAGATAAAAGTTAACACTTGGCCTTGGACATTAAAAGCATGAAACCATTCACATAACTCATTTTGAGTGCCTCTTTATAGCTGCTGAATATAGGTGTCACAATTTGTTGCAATTCCATACTTGGGTTTTCGTTACAACGCTGAGTTTAAGTTTTCTGGGTTTTGGCTTTGTTTTTCAGGAGTGATGTTATGTGAGTGAACATTTCAGTGTGGGCAGTGGGTGTCCTGAGGAACGTGTCAGTGTCCATGTGCATGATTTGGTTGTGGACATTTGAGGGAATAGTGCTTCGGAGGTCCTGAGAAGCCTCTTCCAGTACCGGGTTCTGTGTGACTGCAGGCCTAAGCAGAACTTCCACGCTGTTGCAAGACTGAGGAAGCCTGAGCTCCAGTGACTGAGGCTGAGGAGCAGCTTTGGCGTCCCCCAGGGTGTTCCAGGAGGCAGCAGTGATGCAGGAGTGTGAATATACACTTCTGCTTGCAGGGCACCACTTTATTCTGGCCCTTACAGAGAGCCAGTACACACTGGTGCCTTGGGAGTCTCCTTTCTAAAGGCTTTTCCTTAATGTGTTTTTAGATGTTGGTACTGCCTGCAGGACAGATCTGATCTGGGCTCAGATCTGTGGTTGTGTCCCTGCCCTGAGCTGCTTCTAGGCTGAGTTAGAAGGGAATTGTGCTGAGTGTGGGAATGGGATGTAACTCACCTTGTTTGCTGGCCCTGGAACTCCTTTGCTTGGTGTTTACTGTAACAACTGATTCACGGAGTCCTGGTGCGGACTGGGTAGGGAGCTGGGGCAGTTCTGAAGGAGAACATGTTCTGCAAGATTTTTCTGTTAGACCAGCTGGCCTGAGTGAGAGGTTGCACATATTTGGGCTGGAAACAAGCTTCTTGGAATGGAGGGGGAATTCCTGAAGCTGGTGTTCGTGTTGGACGCTTTGTCTTGTGAAACCACAACTCTGAGTGTTCTGCATGCAGTCAGGAAGGCAGAGTTTTAGTGCACATCTACACATTTACTAATGATACATTTACTAAGTGCTTACAAGGCAGATGAAGGCTGAATTGGTTGATACCATCTAGTTCCCAAAGTTTTGTAGAGTTGGGTGTTTGCAAGGAATGTGCTCTGTGCTAAAGCTATGACTCTTTTCTAGCTGACTTCCCTAGTCTTTTAATGTGATTATTTTTATGTTGATGGCAGTTAAATATGTGAACAAAGAACAAGTTGTGTGTTTTTGTTTTTTCCTAGTCTAAACCTTTATTGGAATGCTAACAGATAGGACTTGGAGAGCTTGGAGTGGCATTTTCAGTAATGCAGATGTAGTCACAGTAATACATCTTTCCTCTTCTATACTGTCAAGAGGAAATGATCCATCTAAAAGCAGATAATTTCTTTGCTGTGGATTTTTTTTGAGTTCCTGATACCATATTGATCATTGTCTCTATCACATCCACTGAGTGCTACTTACATGTTACTTTCTTTACTTGCCTCTATGCAATCTTTGTCTTCTCTTTTTGTCTGCTCTGTTTTCAATGCTGTCAACATGAAAGTCATTGTCATTGTACTGGGACTGGAAAGTTAAGGGGGATTCAGAGGCAGCCTTTCTAAAAAGGAAAGCGTAAAAAAAAAAGATTTGTTAATAGAGAATTGGATATAGCTTCTTCCTCCACAGCAGAGCTCCTTTATGAGCAGTTCACTTCAAGGCTTGTTTGCCCATGGAGGAATAGTTCCTCTGCATTATATTCAGATTCTGCTTCAGTTTAAGTAAACTTCATATATGAGCAGCATTATTTTGGTGACTGCCAGACCCCACAAACAGGTTCCCATGAGAGCTTTCCAGCAGGTACAATGTTCCACTGTGCTCTGTGTTCAAGACTGCAGCAGTTTAGCTGTGAGCTGCTGGTTTGCCAGTTAAGGGTGTGAGCTGTGGCAGCCTAAGCTCCTGCATTTTAAGGCTGTAGCATCTGCCCTTCTCTTCTGAGACTGCCATTGAGTTAATTCACAAAGCTGATCCCGTTTACTTCTTGTGCAAGCACCATTCCTGCATGGGAGGTCATAGAAATTCAGGGGAAAGAAAACAGTAGTGCCTCTTCAGAGTGGCTGGAACTTCCAGGAGTCACTGCCCTGAATGTAGGGTAGCTGCTCATGCAGTGGCAGTCACTGAGAAAAAACTTTCTGATATGTTAATTACAAAGGGAAAGTATTTCCTGATCACTCGTTTGTGGAATGCAGACTGTAACTGCCAGGCTGCTTTAAAAAAGAGCAGGTTTTGCAGGGAAGTTTCTGAGAATGACAATGCCTAGAGGATTCGAATAGGACTTCACTTGGCTGAAATCCTTGTTTTAGGATGTCTTTCTTTGCATGTTCCATAGTTGAATTGGTTGCTGCTCTTTGATGTACTGAGAATGCCCCTCCTTTTCCACTCATGTCCTCTCCCACCCTGCCCATCGCTGCACCTCTGCCCTTCCCTGGCCCTACTCATGCTCCCACTCATTGTCCTCACTCGCTGGTTGACCTCTGTGCCTTTAGGCAACCTTGGGTTTTTTTTGTTTTATTCTTCCACCTTATGTTCAGAGAATTCTTTTGGAAAATCCCAATGCTAGGAAGATCAATCTCATTGTTTGCCAAACATGGATTACACTAATCCTGTCATTCAGCTTTCCTCAAATAAACAAGTCCTGGTATTTTGTCAAAATAATACATCAGGCAGTAAAATAATGACTTGTTTGGCAGTTGGTCTTGAATTTCTGCAAAGAATATTTGTGTTGTCTTTTAGAAATTAGTTGGCTTTTTTCTCCGTTATTTGAAGAAACTTTAAAGGGTGGCAGTTTTAAGTAATATGTGGTAGTGGTTTGGTTTGGGGTTTTTTTTTGTGGTGGGTATTTGGGGTTTTGTTTGTTTCTAACCTATAAATGAGAGAAAGGTAAAAAGCTGTTTCACAGACCTTTCTAACTACAGGGAGTATTTTGCAATACCCTCAATTAATACCCAGCCTTGTTTTTTCCTCTTTTTTTTTCAGTGATGAAGCTATGAGGAAAGCTGGTGTTGCCCATAATAAATCTAGCAAAGATATGGAGAGCCATGTGTTTATGAAGGCCAAAACAAGGGTAAATCTCTATTTGCTTCCAGAAGGTATTGGGTGTCAAAAGAAGTTTGTAACGAATTGCAGAAATAGCAAAGCCAATGCACTTAAGAATTCAGAGTTGTTTGAAATTTTAATTTATATGTGCTGCTTCTTTTACCTTGAGGTAATCAAACTGGACTTAGTGCAAGACAGCTTTGCTAATGCTGCCGTGTTTCATGCACATGTGGAACCACACTTTTCTTACCTGAATAGTGAATTGCATAGAATTTCCTTTATCTATGATGTAGCACCATTCCAGTTGGGGGATCAGAAAAACCCTGGATATCAATGTAAAGGCTCTGTCAAGAATAACCCCAATGGTAGAGCTGTGGTCTCTGTGAAAGTCTGGCTATAATGTCCAATTCTACACTCTTATCAAGTCATAAACTTCTTCCCTGGAGCTGTGTTATGAGAAATTGGATGCTGTTGCTGTCTCCAAATGAGCCATGTTTGAAATAGAGCTTGTGTTGGTGAAAATGTTACAATGCTGATGTCACAAATCTGCACCCACTGTTGGCATCCTCCCTGGTGAGCTGTTTCATGGGCAGGAAGGCTCTCTCAGCCCTCTACAGCTTCCTACAAGTTATGAAGCGCACTAAGAAAATATTTCAAAGAATATTTGTCTTTTCACTTCTGACATTCTGTCATGTTAGTTTTCCAAGTTATTAATTTACTTGTATTCATAATATTAATTTAGCTTTAAAAAGAGTTACTGTAGTACAAATGTGACATTATTCAACTACTTAAATAATTCAGAGTGCCAAGTAAGCAGGTACTGTCCTTATAAAAAAGGAATTATAGTGGATAAGAAGTGGAAAATGTGTGTTGGTTTATAATGTTTGCATATTGTGGTCCTGTTAAATGTGGCTGTCAGGGAGGTTCTTTCCTGTGAATTTTGTGGTTTCTTGGTGTTCTTGTACCGTCAGCCACAATGACGTATTAGTAAAAATATTCCTCGTTAATAAACAGGCTGTTCCTTGGAAGTGAACTGCTCTGAAAAGCCCACACACATTGTAAAGTAAAATCCAGTATGTTGAGGAAGAATACTGAAGAACCAGAAAGTAATGTTCTCATTTCTTATGCTAAAATACTCATTTTTCACCTCTAGGAGGAATATCTTTCTCTTGTGGCCAGACTTATTATCCATTTCCGAGATATTCGTAAGTAATTTTTTAGTTTTGGTTTTCTTTTTTTCTCAATCATGGTTACTCATTGACTCCTCATTAAAAAAAAAAAAAAAAAAGTGACTGTTAGGGCTTCTATGTGTAATTCTGCATGTGATTCTTAACAAGTTGCTTTAAAAATCTTCCTGTAGTATGCATGCCTAATTTATAAATGCTCTTTCTTTTACACATTCTCTATAATTGAAAAGTATTTGAGAAATTATTTTAACTTGCTACTTTTCCTCCTTCCTAATTTTTCCTGTATATTTGCCTCCTTTCCATTTTTTATATAGCATTCTGGTTACCAAATTGGCTTAAGTTAATGTATTTTATTAGTAGATAGTGGGTTTTTTTATTTTTTAAATTATGATGTGAATACATTTCTTGTAGAGAGTATAGCCAAAGGGTCAATGTAACAATATTAGCAAAGATGATTAATTGTTTTTTCTTTGCAGACAATAAGAAATCTCAAGCCTCAGTCAGTGGTAAGAGTTCCTTTTTTGTTGTTTTCTTCCTTCCTCCCTACTCTCCATTTCTAAATAGAACAGCTTAGAAATCAGAGCTGTGGTATAGTAAGAATAAAGCAGCTGTGTATCCCTGGCTGGGATATGAAGTGCTGCTGGAGTAAAGGAAGGGGAGCAGGACAGTCTTGGAGTTGTTCAGTGATGAGGGTGACAGGCTTGGCCAGTGCTTTGGATGTAACACAGCAGATTTGTTTGTACTTTTGTTAGCTCACAGCACTAACATTCATGAAAGCACAAGAGTGATTGAAAATAATCAGCTGAGCAGCCCAGGTTGCTGCCTGTTGCCAGCTGTGCCTTCCTCAGGTGTTGCACCAGAGGCAGAGGTATTTGTGGGGCCATTTGGTGAGCTTAGATCTGATCCTGGCTTCTGCCTCTGTGCTAATTCTCTCTGCAGTGGATGTTAGGGACATAGTGTGGTCCTGTGGTTTTATCCCTCTGTAGGGCAGATATGCAATCTGTAATTGATTAACATGCAGTCTAGACTGCTGGAAATTATTTTATAAGTATTCTCAAGAAAGAGGTGGTGTGTGTTCAGTACCAGGTTAATATTGCTTCTGCACCTCGTGTTGTGTTTTGACCTCTTGAATTGTCTTTCTCTCTTTAACTTTGCTTTTCTGTGTGCCCAGGATTCAGATTATGAAAACTGTCTTGAAAGGCATTGAATTTATTCAATGCATAATAGCAGTGATGTTAGAGGGGGTACTGTACAGCACAGTACATCCTCTGGTCTGAGCACTGCTTCTCTGACTTGAGGGGGAAGAGCCACAGTGGGACTTACTCAGTTTTTGAGGTTAAAAGCTTTATATCCTCATTGAGTTTTGTGGCAGCTTGTTTTGATTTGTATATTACTTTGGAGGTGGCTAATAAGTTCTTTTTCTCTGATGTGTTTAAAATATATGTGGAACTTCATTACACTGGAGCACTGTAAATCATCTCTACTCTCTTTACAGTGAGGCAAAGATGTGCCAGAGGCCTTGTTTCACAGGCAGGGCAGTGAATCTGAGTTTGTCAGGGTACTGGATCTAGTCATGGTCTGAAGTTGCCGGATCAAAGAGTGGATGATGGAGAGCAGAGGTTCTGAAAAAGCAATTGCATGGCCGGTTGCATATCACTGTCTGTTTCCTTTGTAGATCCAATGAATGCCCTGCAGAATCTAACTGGGGGTCCCACAGCAGGGGCGCCTGGGATGGGCATGGCTTCCCGGGCTCAGGGAGCACCAATGAGTGGGATGACAGGCCTTGGTCCAATGGCACAGCAAATGAGTCTCCCAGGGCAGCAGCAGCCTCCTGGAACCTCAGGCATGGCCCCTCACGGGATGCCTGGTGTCTCCACAGCTACTCAGCAGAGTAAGTGTTCAGTTTGCTTCAACCACTGAAGTTGTTAGATCAGCTTTTCAATAATAAGTCCTTCCCTGAAGGAAAAGGTGCTGAAGAGATGTCATACTTCTGGCTAAATCAGCCAAGTGAACTGGGGGAAGAATTGAATTTCAAGTACTGCTACCTAATTGAATAAATGTATTCCTTAGCCAACAATAGTGTAGCTGTTGCATGAGCAAATTCTTCTTTCATCATGTCAACTTCAGAACACTGTTTTTGTAGAGCTCACCTGTGTTTTCCATGTTACGGTGCTTCCTGCTGGTGACCTCGGTGCACATTCCTTCCTGCACATTTTCATTTTTAGATTGCTGGCTCAATGGAGGCAGAGTGAATTACAAGTTGGTAGTACAAAGTGTAATTAATTCTGCTGTTAATGTGCCCCTTCCATTTGAGAAGCAAAAGTATATACTGCTAAGGAAGGACATTAATTAATCTCACACTATTTGGGTATCATGTTTTAAGTACAGTCTATCTTCTCTTTAGCCCAGCTTCAGCTACAGCAGATAGCTCAGCAGCAACAGCAGCAGCAGCAGCAATTCCAGCAGCAGCAGGTGGCCCTGCAGCAGCAGCAGCAGTTCCAGGCCCAGCAGTCAGCCATGCAGCAGCAGTTCCAGGTGCAGCAGCAGCAGGCGGCGGCCGCTGCAGTGGCGCAGCAGCAGCAGCAGCAACAGCAGCAGTTGCAGGCTGTCCAGCAGCAGCAGCAGCACATGCTGAAACTGCAGATGCAGCAGCAGCAAAACCAACAGCAGGTGATGACAAACAGCTACAATGGCAAATGTGGTCAGTTGTGCTGGGTTGAAAGCAAACCAGTGGGAGATCCCAAGTCAGAACTACAATTTAACAGGAAAATTAAAATAAAATGCGGCAGTCAGAATACAACCTGACAGCCTGTCAATGAGGGTGTTGGTAGCAGTCCGATTAAATCATGGCTGCAGTCCTCCTGGAATGACAGATGTGGTTTTGTTGAAGCAATGATCCTGTAGAAGGGTGAAGTTTTCCTCTGAAGGTCCAGTGGTGGTGAAATGGATCTGGTCTTCCTCTGGCAATCCAGTGCAAACAGGCTGTCCTGGTGTTCTGACTGTCAGATTATATCCGAGTTGGCTTGGCTCTTCCCAGTGGGTGGAGCATCTCCCAATGGAGTGATGGAGTATTTTCAGTCAGGCAGTGAGCCTCGATGGCCCATGAACAGCAGATATCCCCCGGAGGGAGGATGGGTGGTGGAAGAGAAGAACACTGCTCCACCTGGTTTTAACAGCTGGTAATAGAATACATACTGCTGGTTGCATCTTGCATCGCAACCCAAGACAATCAGTTACTTGTCAAGTGCGGCTTGGCTTGTGTGGAAGTGTCAGCTCTGCCTGTTACTGGCACATTCCCACTTTAGGGCAGGGCTTCAGGTTAGTTTGCAAGTTAATTGACAGCAGTGTATTAACATGCGAGAGGTAAGGCTTTACAGATGTTTTGTTGCTTTCTTCTGTCATAACAACAGGGAATTAAAATATTTGTCTCTTTATAAATGTCAGGATAGTCTTTTATTCTGACAGACATTGGGAAAGAGCAGCACTTGAATTACTCTGGCAATAGTGGCTTTTTTGTCATTGTGTGAATAATGTGTTGCCACTTTAAAACTGTGTATATATACATGTGTGTATGTATATATATCATCCCTAGGCACAAAAGCAGGTGAGGAAACTTCAGCTGTCATATTCTTGTGCAGTTTTCGGTAAGGAGTGATTACATTTGAAAAACTGTATCTGAGCCCATTTGTACAGGAGAAGCTGATGGACTTCACCATTGCTTTTAAAAGTTACAGGAAAGCTTGTAATGTGGAAATACAGGCTATAGCACCATTTAGGGTTGAGATATATGAGGGATGAGTGGATAAAAAGGTTGGGCTTTCCCTTTGGGCTTGAAACATCAATCTGATGTGTTAGGATTCTGTTGACTTTTGGTTTATGCTATAGAAGTAAGTCTGCTGTCACATTGCTGGAAGCTGTAACATTCTCCTTTTCCGGCTTTTCAGATGCAGCAGCAACAGCAGCAGCAGCAGCTCCAGCGGATTGCTCAAATGCAGCAGCTGCAGGCAGCACAGGTCATGCAGGCACAGCAGCAGCAGCAGCAACAGCAGCAGCAGCAACAGCAGCAGCAAATACCACAACAACAGATACAGCAGCAGCCACCTCAACAAGTCATGCAACAGCAGATGCAACAGATGCAGCAGCAACAACAGCAGCAACAGCAGCAGCAGCAACAACAACAACAGCAGGTTGCTCAGGCACAACAGTCTCAACTTCCACCACAATCCCAGCCACAACCCCAGCCCATGGTATCTCAACCTCAGGCAATCTCAGGACAAATTCCGAGTCAAGTTATGCCTGTCACTCTCACACCACAGCAGTTAAAAGCTATGCAGGTAAGGGCTTGTGACCAGCTGATTGTTGATTTGTTACGATCATCTAGAGAAATAAAATATATATCTGACTTTTGCTAATAGTGAAGTAGGAAAACCATAGCTTGTTAAGAGCTCTGCAGTTAGCAAGTTATGAATACTGGGTGTTTAAAGGTTTTTATCTGGACCTGCCAGTAGAGAACAGTTTTGTACTTAAGGGTAGGAGTTCTGGAAATCTGTGAAACCATTCATGCAGCTAATATTTAAAAAATAATTTCTTGTCTCACTCTTGAATGGACAAGTGAAAAAAAAGAAAAAGAAACATACTCTGGTTAAGGAAAAATTACCTCTGTGCTGTTGGCTTTTCTAGAACATGAGCAAGTACTTTGAAGTGTTCTAGACTGCAGCCAGTGTTAGCTCTCTACCATGCTGGCTTTGCTTCTGCTGCCATGTTGGGACATTTGGGTCACAGTTTAATATTTAGCTGATTGTTCCTGCCTTGAAGAGAAGGTGAGAAAGACAATAGTTTTATTCTGTTAAATCTCTTGCTGGGTCATCCTTTTAATGGTGCAGCTTTTTGAAGAGTTACAGTAATTTTTATCTGGGCTGCACACGTTACTGTTGAGCCGAAGCTCAGACCTGTTTTTCTTTGGGCCTTACTGGGGAGGAGTGTCAGCCACACTTCAGAAATGGGTGAGTTGGTACCTCCACTTTGTGCTCCTACCAGCTAAGCTAGGAGTAGTTAAATGTCATGACTGTCACACTGACAGATGTAATGAATTTATGAACATTTGAAATGCTGGTCATTGGTAGGCTTGCCAGAAAGGTAAGTATCTCTTACTGTATATAAGACCTGATAGCACAGGTAAGAAGTTGCAAGAAGTTGTTGAATTGGGTGTGCAGTCTGTGGGAAAACTATTCTAAATGTTTTAAACACGGGAACTTGTTTTCACAAAAAAACTCAAAACCTTTTCGTTTGTGAGGCTGTCTTGTCTCCATACCCTTTTTAATGAGCATAGTCAATGCAGTTGAAGCAGAAGAGTCATATCCTCCTCAGGTATGTACGTTTACTTTGGGTTTTGTTCTCTTACTTTAGGTAAGAGCTCAGCTGGTCCAGCAGCAGCAGCAGGCAGCAGCAGCAGTGCAGGCAGCTCAGGCCCAAGCTGCTCAGATGGGAGCTTCAGGGCAGGTAAGGGCCCAGGGCCAGTGTCACAGGTCACAGGCCTGTGGCAAATGCATGCTAGAGATGAGCATGGAGTTGGGTTTCTGGTGGTTTCTGATGAGGGGTCTGACTTTGGTCATCCTCTGTATAAAGGGGATATTGTCTTCTCTGCTGTTTCTCCTTTGCCTGGAGTCAGAGGCAGGATTTCATTGCCAACCTCTCTGTGCATGCTCTCTGTCCCAAGTAGGTCCGAGTGTTGCCTGTACTGACACAGGAATGCACATGAGTAAGATGGTCTCCTGTGGGCATACTACAAGTCTGACTGTTGGTACCTGGAGTGTATCACCTCTTCTTTCATTAAACTCTCTTAGGTGACTGCTTTGTTGTGTAAACTGATTTCCGTACTGTGAATCTTTGCCTGCTATCTTTAATCACATGTGATTTACCCTCCATCTTCATGTATTGACTATAAAAAAAGTAGTATAGACAAGAAATGTCTCTCCACTCCCCTTTCAGTCCTTTCATCTTTCATTCTTCTTCTGAGTGAAATGGGCAGTAGATCTAGATGCTCTTGTTCTGGATGTGAATTGTGAAGAACAAATGGCGTGTGTCACAAGTGCAGAGTTACATTAAAAAAAGAAAAGTGCTGGGTGAAAGCTTGTTGTCTAACATGGTGGTTTTTTTTATCCTGCAATACACCTGCAGCCCCAGTGGTTGTTTCTTGATGTGTGTCTGGTATGAAGGAGACATGGGGAAAAAATGGGGAATGGCTTGAAGCTGAACCTCTTACCCATTTTCCACAAGAATATGAAAGTCTTTTATGGCTTACCTTTGTAGTGTTTCATAGTGAGACATTTTACAGACATGGGTAAGTACAAATATCAGCACTCTGTAGATGAAGAGAGAGGCAGACAGATGAAATGAGGCTGACTAGTACTCATGGCAGAATTCTTTTTGTATACCCAGACATTCCATGTTTTTCAAGCACCATTTTCTGTTCAGTGCGCAAGTAATTTTACAGATTCAGTAAGAAGCTTTTTACATGGACTGCGATAGCAATTGCTTCCTCAATGTACACCTCCCAGACTTGTATCAGGGATTGTGTCTTGTACCATGGTAACTCTGACGTGGCCACGTCCTTGTTGGTGTGGCCAAGTTCTGTTTCTGAATTGCTCCTTTGGCTTGTGTCAATGTAACACAGGATGTAAAAGCTGAGCAGTGGTAAGTACAGTTGGGACAGTACTGGCAGCAATGCAGAATTCTCTTCCAGCAGTTGAAATGTGAATTAAAACTTGTTTGTTTCTTTTTCCAAGTGGGAACTGCAGGGACTTAGGTTGACTGGAAGGAGACACTGACTTTTTTTCTTGTTACTAACTTTAATGGTGCTCTTTTCAACTCTGAAGCAGATGGATTGTGTTTATGTAGAGTCAACTTAATTCTTGCCCCTTTAGTGACTTCATGTGCCAGTGGCTTAACAGCACAGTGCATTTGAAAGGCTTGGGTGATTTCATGGTTGACAGACAGTTTTGTATTGCAGCTTTATCCATTCCTTTGTGGTAAACTTGGGGATTGCTCTTTATCTACCACATATGGAGTTTGGAATATTCCACATACGGGCTTTACTCCACTTATGTTCATGCCATTGCAAGATGAGTCTGCTAAAATTCACCTACCACTATGAAGTCCAATAACTAAATGGGTTTCTTGTACTTGTCTAAATATTTTCTGTATATAATAGTTTTAAGATTGTGGCTATATATAATATTACAATACAGCTTCAGTGTTGAGAGTGTATAAGGATTTTCTTTGTAAGAAGAATCTAAGACTAGATTTTTACTTTCTATTTAGTACATTTTTCAGTATCATCAGCATTTTTAATAACTCTGCCTTGATTTCTTTATTTGGTTCAGGGAAGCTTTTTTTTTAAACAAACCCTATCCTAATCTTTGCTTGTTGCATATATACTTAGTCTTTAAGGGCTTTCAAACTGGGAATTTTGCCTGCTATCTCTGCATTTTTCCTTTTCCATAAAGTTTCTGTAAATCCTTCCTACACAAAAGTAAAAGCAGTCCCAGGCTTAAACATGGATTCATGTGAGAAGTTCTTCTCTGAGGTTATAAAGACACCACCCAGGTCACACCACACCTGCTCTAGTCCTTGTGAGCATTGTTCCCTTGTAACAGGGAAGCTCATAGCAGGAGTGTCCCAGTAACCAGAGACCTACACAAAATGCTTGCAACACGAGGGGAAAAGATCTGTAATCAACTGCAGTTAAGTGTTAGTGAAGTTAAGTCACTGTTCTAGTGCAATTCCTTCAGGTGCTCAGAATGCAGAATGGCTGATGCTGATTGAAAATCTGAGCTGCCTTTAGTGCAGTGGCACTGTACATAGATGTGCTCACCAGAAGCTGTGTATTTATGGAATGCTGAATGTTGGGGTGTTAGATAAAAGGAAGTTACAGGTTCTGGATTCTATTTGTTCTATTCCACATCATTTTTATCAAATAATGGAGTTTGTAGCTTACTTTGGAGGGAGATCCTCTTCTTGCTCTCTGATTTATCTCAATTTACAGGGTCTGGAATCTTACCTCGTAAGAATCAATTTCACTTGTGGAGGAAGATATGTGTTCAGTTAAAACCTTTTTCAAAAATACTTAAACATTTCTGGTTGCATTCTTGTTTCATGAGAAGAGTAACTCCTTTATGGACATACTGCTTTGGAACCCCCTTTCCTGACTCCTTTGTCAAAGAGTCATGAGTTCTGTAAATATAAATGAGCTGGAGAATGGGGGAAAATAGATTAATTTTGTTAAGAGAGTGGAATTGATGTCATTTTATATGTGTATTTCCTTTCCAAAGCATACATTTCAAAAAATACAAAAACCCTTAACCCAAAATTGTATGCTTGTGCACTCATTTGACCAACCACAGTACTACAAACAGCTGAAAGCCTTTGAATTGGAGTTTGTCATGCTGGTGTTCAGTGGTTTGCCAGACACTTAACCTGTGAAGATCCTTCTAATTTCCTTTACCTCGGTGGAAGTAATCTAAATCTTCACACTTTGGTGGTGTGGCTTCAGAAACATGGCTAAGATGGGACATGTGGGTCACCATAACATGCCTGGGATTCCCCGCGCTCCAGAGATCTGTGTGCATTCACGAGGGTCTAAGATGGGGTGATTGTGCCTGAAAGGATATATTCCTCCCCCCCTCAGCAATTTTCCCCTTTTTTTTTTTGGTTTTGTTAGGGTTATGTTGCTTCACCAGCTCTCATGTTGATACTGTAGCTCTTCACTGCACTTCGTAGCATCCACCTGTGCTTTGTGGCAGTGCTGGGTTGTTGTGTTTGCTCGTGGCAGCTGCTGCATGCTGTGTGTGCACGTGTGCATGTGTGTGTGATGTCTGAGGTGCTCTCATTTGTTCCCCTTTTGAAATCCTGTCTCTGACCATCCCTCTTTGCCTGGATGGAAAGGGACTGCATTGCTCTGATGTTGTGAACTAACAGCTGTGCTGAATTTGACACTGTTTTCTTTATCAGTTATTGCTTTCCTTTTTCAGTCTTGCTATGTTGTATTTAATTTTATTTATTTTTAACAATTGTAAGCACATGCATTCTTTGACTCTGTAGAGATGTGTTGCTGGCTGCTTCAGTCCATTTACATAAACACCAAGCAGGAGTGCCCCCAACCATTTACAGGAAGAAAACTCCATTATCTCTTAGGTTAGTTAGGATTGTGTAGGTTCCTTGGTAACACGTAAGCTAGGAAAAAAAGGTAGCCCAGAGAACTTTACTGTAGATCTTTGAAGTCCCAAACAGAACCTCTTTCACTGATAAGTGAATCTGCCAAAGTTACGTGAATACTACCTAAAATATATGCTGTATTTGTTGTAAATTCTCAGTAGGTGATGTTATATCAAATTTTAAGTAGCAAAGGGCAGAAATAAAAATTTAAATCTGTGTGGCTTATGCAGGCTGATGGTTCTGAAAGGTACTTTCAGACAGAAAGAGCAGCATAGTCCTAATACTATTGCAAAATAAAAAAAATATTCTAATGCTAACCTTTATCATTTACCCTAAATGATTGTACTTTAAGGTGTGCTCACTCTGTACAACTGGGGAATCAAAAAGCATGAATAGGCTTGATGAGGATCATGGACTCAGAATAATTTGGCATGCCTTAGTAGTAGAGGAATAGGTTATTTGTCAAAATTATGGTAATTAAAAAGGTATAATTGACTTATTGTGTGAATTATAAAAGGAAGGAAATAGATTTTTCAAACCTGGAAGTCCTTTTTGTTGTCTTTGGCATTGTTATACTGGCATAGGTTATGCTGGTGTGAAATTTGCTCACTGTGGAGCGCTGTACTGACAGCTGCTGTTGAGCAAAATGTCCTGTAATGGAGAGGGCATTGGCCAGTACTGCTAAACCCTTGGAGTCCACAGTGGGAGAAAGCACATCAGAAACCTGTGACATTATAGAGCTTCTTATACTGAGCATTCCTGACAGCAATCTTAGAGTACTTACTTCCAAGGCTTTCAGAACTTTAAGATGTCAGGAAAAATGTAGGAAAGGCCCTTCATGGAAATGACAGGATAGTCAACCCTTGACCCACGAATCTGAGTCTGCATCTCAGCTCTCTCAGGGTACCAGGAGTTCATTAGGTGCTCTCTGGAAACAGATAGGAGCAGTATAAAAAGAAGTTTGATTTCCAAGCCAGCACGTTAGGTTAACCTTTAGAGAAAAGCTCACTAACCTTCCCTTCATGCTCCCCCTCCCCAGTTCCTGGAGGCTGCATGTGCTTCTCATCCTGCCAGTGCACTGCATTTCTTGTTTTGCGATTACTTTTGTCTGTTGTCCCTCTGTCCTCAAAGATGATCACCGCACCTATGGCCCGAGGCGGGATGCAAATCAGACCACGGTTCCCGCCTACCACCGCGGTGTCTGCTACACCACCAAGCTCCATCCCCTTGGGCGGACAGCAAATGCCACAGGTATTTACTGGGTCACAGCTCCTTGTGTCAGCAGTCGTGCAAAGCTTCACTGCCTGGGTCTCTAGCGCTGCCTTTCAAGAGAGGGGACGTTCACTTTTGCATCAAACAATGAATTTGCCAGTCTTGCTCAGGGTGTTGTTGGTCTGTTTAGGTTGTGGTTTTTATGGATCCTTTTTCATTTTAAGTAATAGGTTTTCTGAGAGCTTAGGATATCAAACAAAGCGTTTGTAAAGTGGGATAGATCTTTATTTTAACATTTAAAACTTTTCAGAATTGATTCAAGTCTCAAATTAAAGATCCACACTCTGTGAGTGTGCATTTCTGGGTGTTGCAAGTCAGCACTGCAGTGTACCTGGCTGAGTTGTGTCCAGGACCTTGCTTGGTGTATGTTCATGCTCTGTGCTGGTGCTTCTTGTGTCATTAGTAAACTTAGCTCATTTCAGTTTGAGCAGCTTCTTGGCATGGTACCAGGGACCCAGAAAAATTTGAGCTGTTCTTTTCTTTCATGGTTGTGTAGGAGGAACTGCCAGGAAGATTCCACTTGTACCTGCATCAGAGAAGGACCTGTGTAGGCAGGCTGGCAGCTCCTATCCAGTTGTTGCTGGAAAATGCATGAGGTCAGAGCACTTCATTTCTCCTCAGGAGTTTGCAAAGGTAGTGACAGTGACCAGAAAGATTCTGCAGTCCTAGGCAAACATGTCTGTTGTCATTTCTGGTTGAAGATGGATGTCATTTCAGTCCAGGACAGTGTGTATATGTTAACTGAACAAACCCCAGCCATAGCTGTGGAGTCAGAGGGGAATTTACTTTGTCCTTTGGTCACTGTAACAGTTAATAGATACTGAGATAATCCTCTCCCATTTGGGGTATCTACAATATTTGAGGCTTTCCCATGGATATTTAAATATTAGTTTTGCTTATATTTAATATTTGACTCATAGCAAAAGACTTCTAGTTCAAGCATTCAGTGTCATAGGGTGATCTTTCAGTGCTCTCATTGTTACTGAGGAGCTTTGATTTCTGACACCAAGTGAACACTTCATCAGAAAGTGTTCTCAGTAGCCTGCCAAGGATTGTAAAAGTGATGTAGAAGGCTGAACAACTGGTCAAAGCAGAAGAAGAGAAATTTTTCATGAGCAATGATTGTAGTGCAAATGGCTCCAAAGCAGGTGCTAGGATGAGTGAGTGAGTTTACTGTTTACTCACGGTTTACTGGTTCTGGAAACATGTTTTGAAGGCAGTCTGACCTGCCATATACTTGACAGCTCTGGACCAGCATAAATCTCTAGTATTGTCTGCCAAAACATTTTTTTCAGGTTCTAGGTAGATCAGAAATTAGAAATGTTGTCTTTTACACCTCTTAATCTAATAAAATGCAAAACTACTATTGTCTGTTGGGTATAATTTCCTTGTCGTCAGAGCCCTTCAGCTGTTCACAATAGGAGTCAAGGGCTGCAGCAGGTATGTGGTTATTAATCACTCATTTAAGAGCATGTCCTCTCCTTGACTGTAGTATCAAAGTCCATTTAGATGTGGTGACAGGTAGCTCAGGGTGTATTTTCTCTTTGGAAAAGAATCTTGGTGTTGCACTGAAGAATGCTTTTCAACAGAAGGACCAGATGTGATATCAATACCTTGTGGCTATTTATTTTTATCCCATATGACAAAACAGTCTGTCCTTTTCTATCACAAGACTCACTTGATTCTCCAGTGAGTTTATTTGTTTGGTTGGGGTTTTTTGCTTATTACAATATTTTCAAGCAAAACAAATTAAAATTTTTGATATGATGTAGTATTCCTCAATCACCTGATGTTTTGATTTGCAAGAGAGAACTGAGAGCCCTCACCAGCCTTATCTGCTGAGTGCTGTTCCGTGCCTGAGACTCAGCAAACTGGAAATAGAACTCATAGCTGGGTTTATCTTCCAGGACAGTGTGGTCTGAACACTAAAAGTAGCTTTAATTTAGTGGATGTAAATGCAAACTTTTATCATGCAGGCCTGAATACCTTTTGGGCAAGACTTCAGAAAGTTAGAGTATGGTGTCATGATCAGGTCACTGTAGGGTCAACAGAGCAAATTCATGCTCAGTGGGCTGTAGTAGCTGTCCATGGACATGCTTTTATGTGTAGAAATTCATATCCCTCAGTGAAAAAATGTGCAGTTGAATTTTCTTATATCTGTTGAAGATGCAGGGTATACAAATGATCAGTAACCATGGCTTAACTCTGGAGCTGAATGAATTCAATGGAGTTAAAACTCCAGAGAGGAGGTTTTTTTTTTCTTTTCATAGCTATTCATAGCTATGTTTGTGGTGTGTTTGTTTGGGGGTTTTTTTAAGCCTTCATTTTACTCAGAGTCGTCTGCAAAGAGCATTCCCTAGAAATTGAAATTTCATTAAATTGTTACGATCTTAATCCATAATACTGCAAACAGTGTAGAAAGCTAAATCTGAAATCATCTTTAAATCTGTTCTATAGAAAGAGTTCTGAAATTATGTAGCAAATGAACTGGTTTCAAAGAAAACCAAGGCAGTAAGTTCAGAGCTGCACACTTCTGAATGCATGTTTTTGAAAATGTCACAATTTTGCTTACTATTAGACATTGGCCTTTGCTGTTCTGAAATGAAGCTGGCAGAGAGCAAACCTGGAATGGAGGAAATCTGTTTGCCTGTGCAAGTATTTGAATGAGGAAGGGTAGTGCAAAAAAATTAATTTCATCCAGTGCTTATGTGCACAATAAATGCTGCATATCCTTTTCTTCACTTTTCTGCAGCATTTGTAAATTAATGGTAATAATGTCCTTGCTGCTGAATTACACACAGAAACTTAAATCTGGCAGAAAACCTAGTGCAATCTCTCTCCTTCCTTCCCAAAACACAAGGATTTAAGTGTTCAGAAGTCATTTTTTGTAACCAACTTGAGACACTTAACAGGGGCCTGATTTTCAGGAAGTAATGAACCACTCCAAGTGGTCTTAATCTGACTTGATGAAAAATGGGTGCAGTGTCCATATGGGTAAGTTCTAAATCAGATGCTGTCTAACAGCACATTAATAGGCTTGTGAAGAATCAGGGGATGCTTTTTGCAGTGTCCATCCTAGCTTCCTTCCTGCCTGGTGTCTGCAGGGGGCAAACTGTGCTTTTCAATCTCAAAAATGCTTTTCCAGCTGTTGAGGAGAGACATGCTGCTCAAGAATCCACCTCCTTTGGAAAGCGGTAAGCACAGGCTCAACAGTTGTTGATTATGGAGAAAGGGAAGATACTGTATCATTTCAGTCTCCACTGTTTTACGTATCACCTTTGTGTGAGAGGTTGCAAAGGTACTGGGGCTATTGAAGATTGAAAAAAAATCGTACTATGTCAGGCTGCATTTGGTTTTGAACTATTATGTAATGGATGATAAACTAGTATCTTCAAGCTCAGTAGTTTTGTACCGAGCTGGGGATTGTTTGTGCCTTTTTTGGGGGGAGTGTGACCTTTTGCATAGCTGCAATGTGATGTACCAAACAAAGCGTTTCCTGTTGTAGTCAGTGTGTCCATGCAAAAGTAGACAATGGAATACTTTTCAGTGTGCTAAATATCATGTCCTCTGGATACAGTTGGATTATATAGATGGACATTTAACAACAGAGTGAAGGGCAACACCAATTTGCAGTGCCTGTGATGTGCTTGGGACTTGTGCATTTACTGGAACCTTCACTTAAAAATGGTTTAGACTGAGAGTTGTTAATTCAAAGATGCTAATCAGTGACTTACAGAATGGACACATGGGTTAATAAGCTACAATATGTTGCCTCTGCAAGCTAATTCCATTTATCTTTGTATGTACTTATTTATAGCCTCAAGTCATAAGAACTCTGCATGGGCCTTAGACAAATGTGATCACTTAAAAGCTGCATTACTATCCCATGCCTCTGCCATTGCACAGGTTTTCTGGTTTGGTTTTAAGTGATTGAGAGGAAAAATGTGTATTAGAACACATGTGAGAAGTTGCACTAATTTTAGTTCATCTGGCTCTGGCACTGTAGAGTGTACAGAATAAACTTAGTTGTTACCCAGAGTTTGGTGCTGATCTGGAAATGCTCTTACTTACCTTTTTGTCCTTTAGGCACACCTCATCATTCTCCAAAGGTCAGAAAGCTACTTGATTTTTTTTATTTCCACCCAGCTGTTCACTTTGGAGTTTCTATCTCCAGCCAGATTTTCAGAACTCAATATTTAAACAAGGTGTTGGTGATTTGGCTTACCTAATTTTTTTCTTCCTTCTTCCTAAAGAAAACCATTTGAGAAGCTGCAGTTGAGTCTGACAGACCTTTGAAGACTGTAATTAAAATGTCTAAATGAGGAGGGGGTTTTGACTCTTAATTATCAAGTGGGAAATATCTTTTCTTCCTGCTCTTCTTTAATTTTAATAAAGTACAGGTTTTTTCACATGGCACTTCCAACATTTTAATTGCAACATGATGGTTTGGGCAGTGAAAAATAATTATTATACAGTTAATATGTGCCGTTTTAATGGTCGTTTCTACTGAAGTTGATGAGATTTACTGCCCTGAGAGCTTCAAGAGTGACAGAGGTGGAGTGTCCTTATGGGGGAGGAAGGAAACTAATGCTTTCATTTCTTGTAGGCCTGAGGATACACTTCTCTCCACAGGTAAAGCCTTTTAGTTAGGTTCCCCTCCTCTGCTCCCTTTTGTTGTTATTGATGGTACCTTTTCCCACATTCCAGGTCAGCCAGAACAATATTACCATGATGTCATCCCCATCTCCTGTCCAGCAAGCTCAGACACCGCAGTCGATGCCTCCTCCGCCACAGCCGCAGCCGTCCCCTCAGCCAGGCCAGCCAACTTCTCAGCCAAACTCAAACGTCAGGTGAGCCACACTGAACTTCTGAGCACTTCTCTTGATGCCATAAGCCTGAGCTTTTCACAAACATTCAATACTCTTACTCTGTTTCCATTGAAGTGAATGAATTTTAATACCAGCTCCACTGGGAGCACAGGTGAGGTTGTTGAACTCACTCTGAAAACTCGCATTTTACATAAGGAATCTGGGTATGAAATCTCACCAAGGCAGAACTACAGACTGCCATAATGGTGCTTACTAAAATCATATCTGCTTACAGGCTGATGATCCTTCCTTGTCAGATTCTGGCAGGTTTAATTTTACGTTTATTTTTCAGCTCTGGCCCTGCTCCATCACCCAGCAGCTTTCTCCCCAGTCCATCTCCACAACCATCGCAGAGCCCAGCAGCTGCACGAACACCTCAGAACTTCAGTGTCCCATCCCCAGGTCCTTTAAACACTCCAGGTAAATGATCTGAGAGCTACACCATGGGCTGGACTGTGTTTTGATAACTGCAATAGCTCCTGGGAAACCTGTTATTTTTGGCACAGTGTAAACTTCCAAGAGCTCTACGTAGCAGCTGGCATTGCAGGTAGTGAACGTGTCACATACACCACATAACACAACAGCTTGGATTCCCAAATGAAAATCAATTGAAACTTCTCATCACTGAACTATGTAATGGGTTTTTCTAACTTCCCCAGTCTTTGAAAAAAAGAATGATACTTAATTTAACGGAGCAAGTTTATGGAGACATAATGATTCCTTAGTTCTAACAGGAAGGAACCCTTCGTGACACTGTGCAGTTGTAAAGGACATAACCAGTTAATCCCAGGCAGCTGGCTGCTTTGCTCCAGAGCACCTCCCCAGGTGTACTCTGGCTCTTTGCACTTCCCTACAGACAGAAGAAGCAGTTTGTGATACTGTGAATGGAGGTAACATACTGGCTCCTCTTACCAGTGTTGTGTGCTCTGCAGATAAGAAAGGACCCACTTAACAAAAACTGCTGTGAATTTATAGTGTTTATGTTGTGTTTAAAGCATCAGAGTGAAGGCAAAATAAAGACCTAGAAAATGAGTATATGGAACTTTGGTACTTTGCAGGAAAAAATGTATTAAGTGGGAATTGCTGTTCTGCCCATAGAACATGTTATTTCTACACAAAGACTAGAGGGTTGGGCAAGCACTTAAACTATGGAGGGCATCCAGTTGTGGATTTAGATATGTGACAGGAGCTACACTTTGAGAGTGCCACATTTCAGATCAAGATTCTGGAATGTGAGAATAATGTTCTGCAGTATCTTTTATCCCCCTATGACATGCAGTCTTCCTTTTTGCCAGGAAATCCAAATTCTGTCATGAGTCCAGCCAGTTCTGGTCAGTCAGAGGAGCAGCAGTATCTGGAAAAACTCAAACAACTATCAAAATACATTGAGCCACTCCGGAGGATGATCAATAAAATAGATAAAAATGAAGGTGAGGTTTCTTGTATTTGGCCATGCATTTATCTGTGTCAGCTCTTACCTGCTGAAAGAAGCAATACTTTGTCTTTTGTGGTGACTTCTTTTCCAGGGATTAAAAATATCAGAGAAAGTTAGCTGTTCTTTCTTGCTTCTAACTAAAGGTTTTAGTGTGAGGAGTGGGCAAAACCCTTACCCTTAAATTCTTATCAGTTTTTTTTTTTTTTTACTTCTGATGGTTTTGAAACATGTAGAGTTTGTTTTGGATACACTTAGGATTAGATGAAAGGTCTTTAATCGTCACCACTTTCTTTAGTATTGGCTCATGTTTTCATTGTTGACAGTGTGCTGTATTTCTGTCTGCCAGAACGGAAGCCATTCTTGTAGTCAGTTTGTTTCTCATTCTGTTTCAGATAGGAAGAAGGACCTGAGTAAAATGAAGAGTCTCTTGGATATCCTGACTGACCCTTCAAAACGGTAACGTTCCCTGTCAGTTTTCCCAGCCATTCCAGAAGTTTGCTGTTCAGCACCCAGCCCAGCTGCCACTGGGGCTGTCTCTGGGGCTCAGCTAGCAGAAACACTTCAGCTTTGGTGGGTGATGTGGATGAAATTTCTCCTCCTCCACAGGTGCCCCCTGAAGACGCTGCAGAAATGTGAAATTGCTCTGGAGAAGCTGAAGAATGATATGGCTGTGGTATGTAATGCTTTGTGCCAGCAGAGATAAGCAGCTCATTCCGAAAGGCCTTAAGACTTGGTGGGATTGTTTTTGCAGTTTTTATTACTCATGCTGGTAAAACTTCAAGTAAGGTTGGACAAAATAAAAAAAAACCAGGAAAAGATGGACTTCATCTAAGTCACCTGTATGTATCTTTTATCTGAACTTAACTGAACTTTCAATTTTTTTGTGCTCTGTGCCAAGACTTGAGTAATTCTTTGGACTGTGGCTGATTTCAAGACAGCCCTCCTAAACCGAAACTGCATATGTTTTTTTTTTTGCTTTACTTCCTCCCATGATGTTACTATACCCAGTTTTGAGATTCATTTGCATTTCATGCCTTGGAAGTTTACCGCTATAAAAATTTTCAGACTCAACAGTAGATATTTCTATTTTTGGTGATGATTAAAGGAGAAGGGGCTTCTGTTGTGTTTCAGCCTACTCCACCACCTCCCCCAGTGCCCCCCACCAAGCAGCAGTACCTGTGCCAGCCCCTTTTGGATGCTGTTCTGGCCAACATCCGCTCGCCGGTCTTCAACCATTCCCTGTACCGGACGTTCATGCCGGCGATGACGGCGATCCACGGGCAGCCCATCACGTACGTACCTCGGGCCTGCTGCCTGCCTGAGTGCTCAGTGTTTGAGGAAAAATGTTTCTCTAGGAATTGTTACAAGAACGGATGGGTTTAAGCACGGGGGTGACCTAGAGCTTTTCTTTTTTCACGTGTGAAATATTGAACAAGTGCGGCGTTAGCACATTCTCACCTGGTCCTTTTGTGGACTGTGTTTCACACAGGGCCCCCATTGCTTCCCCTCGAAAGCGGAAATATGAGGAGGATGAAAGACAGACCATACCAAATGTCTTACAAGGAGAAGTTGCAAGATTAAATCCAAAGTTCCTGGTGAACCTGGACCCTTCACACTGCAGTAATAATGGCACAGTTCATCTCATATGCAAGCTAGGTAAGAGGAAAGGGGGAGATGCAGTCTGGTTCTTCACTGGGGTTCACGGGCTACAAATCAAGCTCAATAAACACAAAAAGCCTCCTGTCTGGCAAGAAATGCTCTGCTCTGATGAAAGTGTGTTTGCCTTTTAGATGACAAGAATCTTCCCAATGTCCCGCCACTGCAGCTCAGTGTTCCAGCAGACTACCCCGATCAGAGCCCGCTGTGGATAAAGAACCCCCGACAGTATGGTATGAAGATATTGCCATGGCGTTTGTTGGGCACGTGTATGTGGCAGTAGTGGGGAAGTGTGAACACCTAATGTTGCTCTTTTATTTTAATGCTTTTGATATGATTTTTGTGACAACTTCCTTTATCTGTTATCTCTTTTTTCTCCAGCAGCCAATCCCTTTTTGCAGTCAGTGTATCAATACATGACTTCAAAACTCTTGCAGCTCCCAGACAAGCATTCAGTCACAGCTCTCTTGAACACCTGGGCACAAAGCATTCGTCAGGCCTGTCTCTCTGCTGCATAACAGCTCACCTCCGAAACCATGAAGCCAGAAAGAAGCTCCCAACAGCTGGCCTCTTCCACATGCCACTGGAAAACCACAGTGTGGGGAGCTTACTTCAGAAGAAAGAAGCCTTATGTTGTTTTGTTTCTAGGTTGTCAGGTTCAGTTGAGAACCTGATGTTAGACTTAGCTTTCATGCTTTCTATCTTCTGCCTCTGTGGACTTTTGCCAGCATTTTCAGATATACAAAATGTGTATATATGGTTCTCAAGACTGTATTTAGGATGAGTTTTTATTGTCTTCTTAGAGAAGAAATTATTTGTGGACTTCCATCAGGGAGTCTGGTATAAGAGGGGGTAGGGAAAAATGTCCTAATTTGCTTCAAAATTTCCTCAGTGCCAGTATTTCTTTCACACTGTATGTTTTGTGACCTGATACTGCCCCAGAAATAAATGAGCTGCAACTCGAATGTGCTTGCAAACTTCCCAGTGGGTGCAGGAAATTTTTTTGACTATTAGCTTTGCCCAGAGATGGGATAAATTACATCCTTTTAAGGTATCCCTCAGATATGTGAGATAAATCTGGGTAATTATACTTGGGGGTGGGAATGTGGAACCAAACAGAGCAAAAAAGGTTTTATTTTATAAAACCTTTTGTAGCTTATTTGAAATGCAACTTTGTATAAACGGTTTTTGGTTAGCATGGACCATGTTTCTCACTCCAAAAGAGTAAGGCTGATGAGAAAGAAGAGATAGCAGTGTGCACACTGACTTCCTCTATAATAAATTCAGTAAATGTGTATGTAAAGATTGGGGGGGAAACCAACAGTACAAAGGCCAAGTGATACAAATCAATCCAGCAGGTTTGTAGCTACATTTCTTCTTTTAAGAGTCTTTCTGAGGCATCTGGCTTCCAATGGGAGTTAATTCAGTGCTCTGAAAATGTTTCTATACTACATCAGTTTGTATAAACAAAAAAGGCAAAAAACATCATCTCAGGAGTAGAACTGACACTAATCCATTGTGCCTTGAACAGTGATGGGCACTCAAGTCAGTCATCAGCTGCCCTGTTGTTGGCACTTTGAATGAAAACATTTACCACAAGCAACTCTAATGCATTTTTCTTATTTCTCCATGTGTCTAAGTTGCTCCTTCTTAAGTTCCTGGTGCAGGAGAATTTCAAATATCAGATGTTCCAGTTACATCCTGCCCCATCTCTCTCTGTATTGTGCAGGAAACCTGAAGAGTAGCTGGGCTCTCTTACAGTAGTGTCAAGAAGTTGCTATGACCTCTGTAAATCCACGTGGTGTCATCAGTTTTAGGATGTTTCTAAATGTGGGTACATAGTAAGCACTGACTGAGGCAGCAGAATGCTGTCAGTATTTTGTACATGAGCTAATGCAGTCTCTGTTTGTTTCTACTGTAATAAATTTATTATTATTCCTGTGTTGGATGCTAACGTTGTACGGCTTTTCCCCTGTTAAGATACCATGGCATGAAGGTTACTGTGTTCTGTGATAAGTGAAAACTCACTGGCTGTGAAGGTTAGGGGACAAATCATAAATAGCTCTGTGTCTCATGCACCACATCCTTCCTGTCCTTAGTGAACTGGAAGAACTGGTCAAGAGGTTAGTGATGGGATCTACCTGTGGCATGACTGCAGTTTTTATAAAGACTCATGGTTCATTTTCCCCTCAAAAAAAAAACCCAAACAACATATTCACTAGAGTCTACAGGAACACTTTTATAAAAATAAAATTTACATTGATTATCTCTACAAGGCCACATCAATGTTTACAAAACTCCATTAACTTTAGTATTAAAAAATACTTTACGAAGATCTGATATAGTTAAAACATTTTAGTCATGGAATCCCAGGCTCATCCTTAAAAGATTTATTTTTACAGGCCAGGAAGAGGAAACTAGTGTTCATGTGGTTTCCATCCTTCAAAGAAGAAAGTCATTATTACAGCATAAAGCAAATATCCAGTTAGGATAATGAATGTGCAGCCAACTGGCCCAACATAAAACCAGGATGCAAGGAAGTAGATCATCAGCAAAGAAATCAGAGTCCTGTAGCTGGCCAGAAACCTCAGACTGATCCTGGGTCCCCAGTTCTGGCTGGTTCTGTCCCTCACCACGGGGCTGTACCTGATTTTCTGTACGAGCTGGGGGTTGGTCAGATGATAGCGACAGAGTCTGCCAACAAAATCGTCCCTGGAGCAAAGCACTTCCATCTGATCAGCAAACTGAGGGAAGATGCATTTAAAAGTTAGTGTCCTCCTGCAAGTTCTGTCATAAAGTAACTTATTTAATGATTTTCTTCATCTAGAGAATGAGGATTATAGGAAATGGGATCAATTAAACAGAAGAACTGTCTTAGTGCAGACTTGCCTTGTGTTCTCATACCTAAGAAAAGAATTTGCTTTTCCTGTTTAGAATCATTCATTCTGAATGTTAGTCCACTGTTCATCAACCATGACTCCCTTAATAAATCACATTTGCAATGTTTCGTGTAGGAAAAGCAGAATTTCAGAAGTGAATTCTCTACAGGTAGAGAAGCAGGCCTCACACTACCAGGAAATACCCATCTAGCCCACAATAAAGAAGATGGAGTCAGAGCAAATGAAGTGTCACAGAGGTGCAGGTGGATAAGGAACAGACAGGTGCAGTGGCAAACCCCGAGGGAGGCAGGGCTGTGCTCACCCTTTCGTTGAGCACCGAGGACAGGCGGAACAGGAGTCGCACCAGAGCGGCGTTTTCGTAGCTCCGGATGGGCTGGAGCTCAGTGTCTCCCTGGTACTGCAGCTCAAACCTACGTAAGCCATTTATGATCTAGAAAAATGGGAAAATGAACACCTGAGCTTGCTGCTCCCATCTGAAACACTTTTTACTGGCAGCTCTCAGCCCCAGGTAAGTTGCATTTCTCTTCATCATAGAAGGAGAACTTGTTTTTTCAGGAACAACCTAGGTAGTGATATGGAATTGTTTTTCTCTCACCTGGTACCTGCCCAGGGGTGTAAGAATGAGGCCATTCTCACTTGCAATGCAGTCTGGAAGCTGTTTTTTTCCATTCTCATCTTGAGCTGTCCCACACTTCATCATCATCTGGGTCAGCTGGGCTTCACTCAGCTACGCAAGAATAACACAGGTTCAAACACCTGAAGCAGGTGTTTGAGCCACCCCCTATTTAATTTATTTCTCACTTAACAAACTCATTAGCATGGGAAGTCTTTGACAGCCAGCTCAGATACCAAGAACTGCTTAATAGCACCTCAGTTAGGACATTAAAATGAGATAAATCTCTCCAGATTTGTCTGTGCTTGTCAAATTCTAGAGAACTGCTCTGGTATATATCTCCCTTAGCTCCCCAAGGGACTCCACTCCTTAACTCCAAGGGAGTGTGGCTGCAGAGAAATAATCTATTATTTTTAAGTTTAACAGTTTGTCCATAGCTGCAGTTGTATTTTTGCAGCTCTACATTTAGAAGACACTGGAGAGTTTTTTAAATTACCTGTTTGGAAACATGAGGACAGGCTTGGTATAATCAGGTTTGGTATAAATTATGCAGTCCAAAAGAGTGGTCACTTAAACAGAGTAGGTTTGATACTGAGAAATTCAGAACACCTAACTCCATCTACATTGAAAACAAAGCAGGTTTTGAAGCAGGTAAAGTTGAGAAGATGTTAGAATTTATTAGCAAGGTCTCTGGCCAGCTTTGTAACCCCACAAAGTGCAAGAGACACAGACGTACATTTGACAAATCCTGACTCTTGTTCTTGCTGTACAAGTTCTTAGAAAGATGTTACTTACCTTAAAGATCTGGCACAAATATTCCAGTGCCTTCTCTAAATATTCATCTGTTTTTTTGATGCTGTCCTGCCCCATCTCATCAAGGTCATTGCCTGAGTAGGAACCATTCACCTCAGAGGATGTGAATCTAAACCAGGAGAAGAAGGACTGGCTGGCCATGGTCTCTGCAGAATGGTCTGATATGGACTTTGCTGTCTGCTGTGCCTGACAAATTAACTGGGCCAGTTTTAACACCTAAAACAAAAAACAAAAATTGTGTGGGACAAAGATAAAGGACTACTACTAAGCATCAATGCATGGATAAAACTGTGCCTTGATAGCTGAAAGTGAGAGCAATCCCAGCGAAGTCACTCCCTTAGTGCATATGGATTTGTGCTGACTGTTTGCTGGATTTCCAATGGGGCAGAGGCAGTTCTGTTGAAGCATTTAAGAAACTTCAGTGCTCCTTATGTTCTAGCTGCTTTTTTTCTTTTCCTTGCTGCCTTTGTCTGACTTGCTGGTAGGTACTGATCAATCAGATCACAAGTAAGCATGTTTGAGAGGAAATACCATATACTGCTCCAAAGCAGCAAGCTGTTACATAAACTTATTATTTATCAAAAAATATGCGGGTTTTTACAGCTGTGCTGGACTGAGACCCCTCAGGGTCCAGAAGTCACTGTCAGCAAACTAAATTATTCAGTAATGCAGGGCATGAAGGTTTTCCACTCTTAACTTCTCCTGCTATGAATGCTCAGCACTGAGAAAACACCTGTCACAGTGGAAAGGCAGGTGACAAGGAGCTTGTTGCTTACCAAATTCCTGACTTCTGCGCCAAACATCTGTTTATACTGGAAGTCCTGTCCTTCCAGGCTGTAAACATGACTCTTCACCTTAAATGAGGCATCTGTAACAGCTGGAGACCGTGATGACAAAAAACTCCCACCAAGAGTGGGGCTCATAAAAAGTCGGTGTTGACGGTGGGGAATAACAAGTTCTGGTTCCAGGAATAACTGTTCTCCTAGAATTTGAAAAAAGCAGTGAAAATGGTTACATAATACTGGTCTTGCTGGGGAAGTTCCAGTTGCCTTAAGGCTGCTCGGCAGTTTTATTTAGAGAGAGAGTTCTAAGGGGAAGGAAGCCTTAATCACTGTTCATTATTTACTTCTCTCTGTCCAGAGCAGAAAATGTCAGTGTGCATTTCATGCAGACAATACACAGCAGCATTTTAAGTTCGTAACATTTTTCAACAAAAGGCAGTGGAGAAACATACTTCAGACATTGATACTTGTCAAATCTCACCACTCCCAAATTCACTCTATCCTAATTATCCTGAAATGCATGCATGACTCTTTTACTAGGTATAGAGACTTTCAGAGATATATAAAGTTTAAATCCTGAAGCATATAGTGAAGTAATACAAGTGTAAGAAAAACTGACAATTGTAATTGGGTTCTTTATTCTTTAAAGAAAACTTGTGGAATGCAATTTATGGTGATCAGAAGAGAACGACAGATTTACTAAACCAATCGACAAACATTAGCGAAGACAGACTTTAAATGGCAAAATAGCATGAAAAATGGGAGAGAAGTCCATTCACCTCAGTGCTTCTGGGATGAGATATAACTGCTGTGAAGAAAGATTGAGACAGGGCAACCCAAGATGTCAAAATACCCTTTTACCTTTCAGGATCATTTCAGCTAGATTGGGCTGAGCAAAGACCTTAGCGACTCGGAACACCATGAGGGCATTTTTTGGACTGACCAAGTCTGTTCGAAGAGCCCTGTTCAGAAATCCCACAAACAGCTTGGTATACATGAGCAGGTTTTCTTGAATGAAGGCAGCCCTGTCAAAGTGAGTACAGGATTTGTGAGTAANCAAAGACTCTGTGCTCTGTGGTGGCTTTTCGGGTGCGTACCTCCAGGGCTGCAGGTAACTCAACCACATCTCAAGAACCTAAGCAAGATCACACATAAACCCACATGAGTGCCAATAATTTTTTGGAAAGGGAGACAGGAAGGGTTTTTTGTTAATTTTTTGTTATATCAAGAATTCCATGGGTCTAGAAAATAGAGATGTAAAGACCAAGAAACAGCTGCTAAACAGCAATAACTAGTAACTAGTTCTAATAACTAATAACTAGTTCTGTTGAGTACAGACTTAGGTGGAGAAG
>VYZR01094419.1:61635-117959 GCA_013400675.1 Oxylabes madagascariensis
CTACTTCTTTTTAAGCGTTTCTTGTGGTAACAGCAGAAGGGAATAGGAAAAAAGATGTTGCACACTTGGACTCTAGATCATCAGAAAGAGAAAAAACAGACAAAATAATTGGAAAATAGTTGAATTAAAAGGGAAAACAGTGACAGCATAGGAAATAGCATCAACCTCAGGTTCACAGCAGATCCAAAAAGAATTGAAAGTTGTAATGTGTATCTTCTCAAAAGAAATTATTTACTACTCATTCCCATTCCACTGCCACGTACTTATAAAGGGAAGACTGTGATGACATTACCAAGGTTTAAGGAAAAATCTATGATTCTCCTTCTCAAGGAAGTTACTTATCTGAGATCTGTCTTGGCCCATGAAAGCAAACAAATCTGGCTGCTGGACAAAGAGTGAGCAAGTTCTGCAGAACCTCATCCCACCTTCCAACACAGATATGCAGCCATTTCAAACCACTGATGGGCAAACAGCTCAGGATCCAGGACTGAATGGTCACTAATTACCCACAGAAGGCTAAATGGAAACAAGTGAACCTGCATAATTAGCAATAATTTTAAGAATAAGGCATAGGGCCATCTCAGGTTTCCAGTCAAGGTCTTTAATGCTTGTGTTAAAACAGAGCTTACACTTCTGGACATTCTACTTCCTCATCTGAGGAAACACAAGGAAGACTGTTCTCATTCAGCCCATCCAGTCTACAAAGTTCAGTTTAAGCATCACAGGCTAATGAACAGTGCTGCCCCCAATTGATCTGGAACCTTTCCTCAGTCCTGCAGGAGAGATCCTTCAGCCATTTATGTATCTCACGGGGAATTCCAGTGCCCCATTCCACTCTTCCACCCTCCCAAAGAGGAAGACTTCCTATTTTACGTGTTCATGATTACTTCCCATCAAAGATGAAACTAAAATATCATCAGGGCATTATGGCCTCAGGTTGTGGCTCAACACACCTTGTGGAGGATCCTGAAGTGCTGATTTCAGAGAACTGTAAGCTCTACCTAGGCCCTACTCCACCATAACGTGCAGAGCCATTGTCTGCAACTGCTGCTCCCTAGTGCTAGAAGAGAGCATCTGAAATACAGAGGGTGAACAGAGGAGAGAAGTTTAAAGCAATCATCATTTCTGGCCTAAGCACAGCGCTTGATGCACAGAGACTGGACAGACAGACAGACCAAAGGTACTTCAAGCAAAGCCTTTCCATCACAGGTGCACAGCCATGCTGCTGGGAGTCCCAAGTGGAGACTTTGCAACATAAGTGAGTTTGCAATTTGACCTCAACTTTGAGAATGAAAGACAAAACCCATCACATTTCAGCTCTCCAATGTTTTTCCCTAGCAAAATATAAATGTGTTTTACTTCATATCCTGTGGAGTGAAGGATTAGAAATTTTCCATCAACTCTCATATTGCACTTCCACACAGGAATAAATCCTGAGCAGCTTTTATTATTTCTCTCCCCTTCTATGAAAGTCCCACTGTGACCCAGAGGGAATTCTGAGGATCAACATTTTCTCCTTCAAATTCCCTTTACATTTATAATGCCTTCAATCTTAGCCTCCCCAACACTTACACTTACTTACTCCTTACATGCAGTAGTTTGTTACTGAACAGGCCACCACAAACTGCTTACAACAGTGCATTATCTGAGCAAGAGCTTGTAAGATAATCCAAATTACCTAGCTACAGAACTGCTTCTGACACCATTATGGTGAAAAGCATATTTTGGAACATGAAACAATAAAAATGGCAGTTTAGTAAGGTTTTTTTTTTAATTTGGATTTAGGCTAAAAAATGGTTACGGATGTTAGAAATTACTAATTGGTATTTCAGTAACAGTTGCTATCTCTGCTGGAAATCAATTTTAGCTATTTTTAGCAGTCATGTTGCCCCAGTGGGATTTAACACAATGATTTTATGGTGGCATCTTCTCAATCATTAGTTCTTTGATATTGATGTTCAGATTGTTGTGACCATCCCACAAACTCATCTTGTACAAAAAAAGAAACAAAAACCAGAACAAAACTAACACAACTTCTGCAATGAAGGCAAATCTGGATGACACACTTATTCACAACATTCTTTGTAATTGGATTATCAACTCTGGCACACTTATGTAGATACTCTGGTAAGTTATTTCTTTCCTTTGGACCAATATACAAAAAAAAAAATTCTACACAGAACCGGAGATTTACCCCAAGGCAAGAGCTCAATCACCAGGTGATGTTCACAAGTGCAGTACAAACTATTACCTTGACATGAGGGGACTGCATTTTCTGATACATTTCCAGTGAATAATGATGAAGCCACATTTCAACAAAGATCTGCAAAACAAATATTTTCTCAGCTAGGGAAAGAGAAATAATCCCACACTGTCAGTCAGAAGATACGTATAAGAAAGACCACAGTATATAACTTGAAAACTAAGCTGTACTGGTAAACAGCACCTATTCAAGATGTTTCAGGTTATCATGCCAATGGCTGAGATGACAAATCTTAGCACCTGCCAGGCATCAGCCAGTCAGCTCAGCAACAACGCAGGAACTTGTTTCAGAATAACTGCTAAATGCAGATTTTCTTTCCTTCCCTTGCTAATGAACAAAACCAGCTTCGCCTTTGCATAGAGCATAGAATTGATGTAAGATTTAAAAAAGAAAATCAGGTGCAGAAACTTTACCAGAAAAAAAATACTCAGATGCCTGAGATCAGTTGTTAGATCTTTAGTCTAAGAAAAGACATGAGGTGCCTTTCTAAGCTACAACTTAACAGCTTCACAGTGGTTCTTTGTTGCACTAACAGGAAGCAGCAGCTGCACTGCTCAATTCCAAAACCAAGCTGAAGCAAACTGACCTGCCTCTGCTTTAAAAAGAGATCCTTTAGTGAGCAGAAAAAAACATTGCAGGGCATTTTCTTCCTTAAATGCAAGGTACCTGAAGCAGTGTTTCTGATCTCCAGATCTCCTGGGAGGCTGGGTCAGCGTTCACAGAGGGCTGGTGGGCAATGTGTCGTTTCAGCAGGCTGGTGTGGTGCATGCCATAGGAGGAGAAAGGCACTGCTGGGGTCCTTTGAGGATGAATGCAGGAAATACAGAAGTCAGGAAGGCTTGGTGCAGTACAGGAGAATGTAGGGAGGTAGCACTGCTTTAACTGCTTTTATTTTATAAAATCAGTATTTTATACACTTTAAAACAGTCTTTCAAACTGCATAATTGATTACACATTTCCAACTTCTGCAACTTTCTGTAATTACTAATCACTTCAACTATAACCAAACGCTGCATCACTATTCCTATGTAATAAGCACACACAGAGGGAAGTTTGGAGGTGTTTTCTACTTGTTTGATTTCGTTCCAACAAGCCATATTTTGTCTGCACTGTTCCCAAAATGTGCCCCTGACACTGTAGCCATTACCTGGGAGTAGGGGAAGGGATAGCTCCCCCAGGATTTGAAGAAGGTGGGGGAAGGACACTTCCTTCTGTGGGTAGGAAACACTTGAGGTACGTGTCCACCAGGATGAAATAAGCACTGTTGGAAGGGCTGACATGATGGGTGACAGGTGAGTTCTGTAACAGATACACAGCATATACCTGGGGTTAAACACTGCTGCTTTCAGCCAGTGCTGGGGAGTGATGGCAGACCCCCCTTAGCATAAAAAAGCCCAGTGGTTAGAGAGGGTGAACTGGCAGCAAAGACCCCTTGGAGCAAAGGAAAATGAGCTGTAAGAGAAGGGCTGCTGTAGCAATGATTGTGACCAAGCACAAGAGAGGTAACAACAGGCAGAGGAACCAAATAATCACAGCACCAAGCTGTGGTTATGACTGTAGGGAAGCCCTTATTGGATACAGGGGGAGAGAAACTATTTGGAATCCATTGCCTGCTCCGTGTTGGCATGAGACTGTTTACTGGTGTATCCAAGGTGGGCATTTTGTTTGTTACCCAGTCTTGGATCATCAAGTGAACCAAAGCAATAACAAATTCCAACAGAATAGATGAAACTGCTGTTAGTTCAGCTACACAGCACCCCAGCAGGCTCTTAGAGCATTTTGGAGAAAGGCCAGTACTATTTTAAGGCAAAAAAATGTGAAAAGTACTTACCTTCTGTGTAATCAAACTAATTGCAAAGTAAAACATGTAATATTCAAATGGATCTGGAAAAACAGAGTTAAGGATCACATAATAAAAACCAGGTACAGCTATTAGATATTGGGAGATGCTGAACAGGCACTACATTGTACTTTGTCTAAAGTACCTTGCCAAAACCTTTGAGCAAATTCAGCCTTGGCTTCTTGCTTTCCAGATGACTGAAACATTGGTAATTGAGGTGTTCTGTGTGTGACAAAGTGTTTGTGCTACTCTTGGCACATCTGACTATTTCAGACTGAAACCAGCACAGCTACAGCTACACTACTGCCAAAAGTACTCCAGCTGCAAAGTGAACATGCCCTTTTCCTACCATACTGCATAAACTACAAGTAGTTACAAAATCAAAAATTGTGAAATACAGGCTCTACTGAGAAACACTGGGAATTTTTGTTGTTGACTTGATTAAGGCCAGAAATTTCTCCAACAAGGGTTTATAAGAGGACACATTTATTTTAAGTTGTAAGCTAAACATTTCTAATCAGCCCAAACTCTTCAGCATGACCATGACTTACCCCCATACATAATAAATGTGGAACAGAAACACTCACGATCTCTCAGTTTTAGATATTTAACAAGAATTAGATACCCAACGATCAAAAGGATACTAAGAGCCAAATTCAAACCTAAACCACCAGATGAAGGAAACTGAACTTTGTTGTGGTATAAAGAGCATTCTGGTAGGACTTGCTCTTGTATTGAAGCCTTCACAGGGCCCTGAAAGACAGAGTAACAAAATATTCATGTGGCTGCTCAGCATATTGCAAAGTGTGTTTTCAGATAGTGAGATTCTGCATTCCAGCATTCTGGGATGACCTCTACATTCAGTTCAGTGGGATTTTATTGCAGTAGTTCCGTGTCTGAATGCAGGGTCTTTAGAGAACTCTTTAACTTCCTCTCTGAAAATGAGTACTCAGTATTTTTTTCATTTAAATTCAGTATTTTTTAAAAAAGCCTTCACTGTGACTTTTCCAATTGGAGCAGGAGCAGCAGCAGCAGAGTATTGGTGTTTGGCTGCTGGTTTTGTCCAGGTAATTGAGCTGTGGACCAGCAATTACCATATATTTAAATGAGGTTTCCTTTTGTTAAAGACTAGGACTATCTGAACCAATTTCCAGACAGGGTGTAGGTGTTAGCAATGGAAGAAACACAGCAAAACAACTCTGCAGATGAACACTTCTGTTGGAAATGGGACATTTCACATCCAGGATAGCAGTCAGAGTTCAAACACACGGGCACACAGCACAGGCAGGGAAGGCACTGCTCTGTGGTAAGTTTAGAAAACTGCTTTCAACCCTGCAACTACCAATAACCACACAACTCTCTCTGGGGACAGAATAAGAATCACAGGGCAGTTTTTTTGGCTGAACACCCATACCCAGCTGCTGAGAACCACAATCTCCTAGAGATTTTATGGCTAGGAACTCTCCTCCTCCAGGAGCCATTTCAAGAAATGGGTCTGCTCTAAACCTGGAGCACTGAGGCTACACCTCAGCCTATACTGAAATGCAGGTATAAAGTGCATGCAAAGTTCCAACAACTACATTCCCTTCTTACAAACTGTTCAGTTACTCACTGGAAGATATGAGACTGGGAAATCATATCTGTACTCTTCTGCTTGGAGTTTATAAACCAGCTTCATCATCGGGCCACTGCAAACAAGCATCAGAAAGTGAATGTCTTGGTAAATACCCTCTGCTGCCTCACTTCTGTGAACTTAGGTTTGCATAATGGAAAAAGGGTCAAACACTGGTCATTTGTTCACCAATTCATTTCTTACTCTGTGCTGAAATAAATGAGTTTTACCTGGGATCCAGGAAATCCAAAGCCACAGAATATTCATTAGGATTTGTTCTTCCTTGCAAGCAGCGAAGATTCCAGCCCACGATGATGCCATCCAGGCTGCCAAAAATGCTCTCCACCAGCCATTGGAAGATGCCATGTAGTTCCTTGAGGGAAAACAGACACAAAGAATTAATGTGCACAATCCCCCACTTGGACAATCTCTACAGCACGTACTAGAACACACAAAGGTATGTCTGTCATTTATCTATGACTGTGTCTGGATTATCACTGGGCAAATCATCCACTCAAAACATTGCATTATAACATGGCAATTATGGGAGGCCTATCCTGATTTCTGATCCAACTGATGTTGCAACAGTGCTCATTAGCATCACTTGCAGTTATTTGCCATATTTTAAAAACAAGTTTTCTTTGTAAACTGAAGCTGAAAGGTATTAATGAAGGGTGGTGAAATGAAACAAGCCTTTAATGACTCGAAAAGGTTTTTAATTCTTGGCAACACTGGATTCCCACTGTTTCACTGGAAGCCCCAAAAATTCAGAATCACAGAATCAGTTAGGCTGGAAAAGAGCTGAGTTCATCGAGTTCATCCTGTGAACAAACACCATCGTATCAACCAGACCATGGCAGTGAGTGCCACATCCAGCATCTCTGAACACTTCCCCGTGGCTCCAACATCTCCCGGCAGCCTGATCCAGACAGTTTGTCTTGATCCAGGCAAAGAGGAACAAAGAAAACACTGATATAAAAAACCAGTTCCCCAGAAACTTGCCAAGCAGCGAGGTTCCGAACAAGCAGAGACCGCTCACCTTGGCTGGCAGCTCCTCGATGACGGTCTCCAGATCGTGGCACCGCTGCGCAAAGGGTTTGTTGACACAATCCGCCTTCAGCGTGGCCTGGGACAAACCACAAGGGAAACCCGATCACAGCTGCCGGGCAGGACAGCACTTACCGCGGCCACGACGCGCGAAACCCCCCGAGCGGCGCAGCGTTCATTCCGCCGGCACCCGAGGCCGCGGGGGCCGACCCGCGGTGCCTTCACCGAGCACCGAGACAGCGCTCCGCCGCCCGCCCGCCCGGCCCGGCCCCCCGCGGGAGGAGGCGGCTGTGCCCCCGCGGGAGGAGGCGGCAGCGCTGCCCGCACCCACCAGCAGGAAGCTGGGCTGCTGCAGGAGCGGCCCGGCCATGCCGCGCTCCGCTCCCGGCCCGCGGAGCCCTCAGCGCTCCCTCGCCCGCGCGGCCCTTTCACGTCACGGCCCGCGTGGATGACGTCACGGCGTTGCCATGGAGACGGCCCCGCGCTGAGGGCGGGAGCGGGCGCCTCCACAGAGCCGTGGGATGTCCCACAGGGACCATGGAGCGCAGCTCCTGGCGTGGCACAGGTCACCCCAGCAAGCCCAGCCTGTGCCTGCCTGAGCGTTACCCAAACGCCCCGTGAACTGTGTCAGATTTGGGCCCATGAGCGCTGCCCTGGGGAGCCTCTTCCAGTGCTCAGCCGCCCTCTGGGGGAAGAACACTTTCCCGGTATCCAGCCTAAACCTCCCCTGACTCAGCTTGGTGCCATTCCTTCGAGTTCTGTCCCTGGCCACCAGAGATGAGATCAGTGCCTGCCCCTGCACTGCCCCTCGTGAGGGTGTTGAAGTCCACGGTGAGGTCTCCCCTCAGTCTTCTCCAAGGTGAGCGAAGTGCCCTCAGCCGCTCCTCATGAGGCTTCCCCTGCAGACCCTTCCCCACCCTCGTGTCCCTCATTTGGAAGCTCTCTAATAGCTTAATGTCTTTTTATACTGTGGCGCCCAAAACGGCGCGCAATATTCAAGGTGGGGCTGCCCCAGAGCAGAGCACAGTGGGACAATCCTCCCTTGCCCCGCTCCCTGATGTCCCCAGGACACCTTGTCCCTGCTGGCTGCCGGGGCAATGCTGACACATCCAGCCTTCCAGGACCCCCAGGGCCCTTCCCACAGCCGCTCTCCAGCCTCTCATTCCCCTGTCCGTACACACTGCCAGGACTGCCCTGTTCTAGGCGCAGAATCCGTCACTTTTGTTAAATTCCACACGGTTGGTGATTGCCCAGCCCTCTGATTTACCGAGGTCCCTCTGCAGGGACTCTGCCCTCGAGGGAGAGCCCCATAACCCGAGTTTGGGGCTCCAGGGGTTTCTTTCTTTTCGTACCCAGAGACCTGTTAAGCACTGGTGGTGTCCCGGCTTGGTGGGGCAGACGAGGCCATGGTTTGCTGATCCTGGTGTGGGATGAGCATCATGTGAGCAAATTAACAGCAGTCAGGGTGTTAATGACCCTATAATACCGGCTTTCGCATTGATATATTAGCTTTTACACGTTGTTATTGATTGTAAGTATTCAAATATAGCGCAATTTATAACCCCTTTTAGCTCCCTGCTAATATAACTTTTCATTCTAAGTATGCACTGCATAGCCCACAGAAATAGTAGCGTGATTAATATATTATATCTATGAGTACACCTTGTAGCTGATAGAAATAATGGTGTGATGAATGTATTGTACTGTAAGCATTAGCAAAACATAATTGCTTTATACAGTTCTTTCAGTCACATGGAAGTATTTTAACATTTTATGTTGTTTCCCACATCTGCTGACTGACCTCTCCAAGTGACAACAGTGACACAAACCAGAGCACCGAGGAGAATTAGAGAAGACCTTGTTAACTCCTCGTTGTCAGGGAAGTGTGAAACAACAGAATGGAGCCACAAGAAGGAATAAAATATATTGACCTGATCTGCAGAATGTCATGCAGACAAGTCAGAGTGGAAAACCAAAACAAAAGAAAGTTCCTACAACATCAAAACCTCCCAAGAATGTTTGAATAATGCATGAAACTTATGAATATGTAGGTACCTTAGTAAAGTAACAACATATAGCTAACACTGCCTTAATGTACTGCCGTGTTCGTAGGCCGATAGTCAGGAACACCCCAGAGCTGGACATTGTCCTTTTTTAGTCCCTTATTAAACTTTTGAAGTCACTCTAAGAGTGAATTTTCGTTTCTCTCAACGGTAAAGGCAGACCTCGCCGGTAGCACACACCTTCTGACTGCTCAAAAGGAGAGTTTTGTCCAAACTGTAGCGCACACGCGTGTGTGTGTCCTGTGCTGGATGTGATGCACACGCGTGTGCGTGTCCTGGCTGGGATTCCTGCCGTGTTTTACACGTCCCCTTGTCGGCAGAGATGAACTGTGAGTGAAAGCGGGTCCTTGAGGGGTCGGTCCGTCCTCCAGGTGGGGATAACGAGCTGCTTTAGCTCCAGAAAAAGCTGCCGGGACTTGATGGCAACGATTCTGCGATGTGTTTCTTTGGTGTAAAAGTTATGTGTGTGAGTGTCAGGACTTAAGGAAACAGAAGACCTGGTGCATTTTCAGTGGGTGATACGATCGGAGAAAGAATGCAAGAAGTAGTAAAGGATTGGGTGAATATGTGGAAACCCAGCACTGGAGGTGTTCAGTGGGCACGGCTCGGTGATGCCCGTTCAAACACATAGCTGCGTGGGAGAAATGTATCCAATTATTTTAAGAACTAATGGAACTGCTGAGGAGAAATGTGGAAAGACAGTTTGGTGTGTTCTGGAGCCTACTGAAACCGATGGTATGGGTTCTTTATCCCTCTTACACAGAGCATTTTCACATGTATATATCAAGATTGTATGCGTATTTTTTTCCCATTTTGCAGATGCAAAGACCAAAGTCCAGAAAAGTCACCTTACCTAAGTCTCCTCTGATATGCCACTTACCTAGGTTTCCTTTTCCCCTTCCTCTCAAATTTTAGCTGCCTTTAAGCCACAGCAACAAGAAAGGCTTTTTTTCTGTTGTTGGTATGATTTTCCTGAGAGTATTCCTGAGGGAGTTGGAGGCTGAGCTGTTTTCTGCAAGTATGGATTCCATGTTTTGGGGCTTGGTTTATGTTTTTATCATTCATTGTCAGAGGTTTCTGACAGGCAAAGAAATGACCAACCAGCCATACCAAGAGCTCTCCTAGGTAGCCTCACATTTTGTCACCTTGGTGTAATCCCTAGAGCATCAATCAAACTCTACAGAGGTAATTAAGTTAATGTAATTGTCATAAAGATGAATAACTCAATTTGTGCATAGAAGATTGAGTTAATACAACACCCAGTTACCAGAAAATCCATGAGGAAAAGAGAGTTTCTTAATCCTCCAATGCCAGCTTGCACTGTTATTGATGCTCAGGTTAAATATTTGGGACAAGTAAAGAACCAGACTGTGATTCTGGTGCTCACAATGGTGGCTTTGGAGCTCACGCAGCCTTTTTTTTCTGAAAGCACTTCTAAAAACCTTAGAATTAATTCATATGGGGCATCCACTGCATCATTCACAGGCGTTGATGGGAAGTTTGGGTTCAGGAGTGTTACATCACGGCTTTAGTAAGTGGCTTTTCCCCTTTAAAATGGTGTTTGTAGTGAGAGATGCCATCTTTTATAGTGCTGATGGATATCAAAGGGAGAAACAGAAGCTTTGGGACACTCCAGCTGCTCTTGAAGTCTGACTCAGATGGAGCAAACAAGTCCAAGCTGGGAAAACGTGACTGTAACTTCAACTTGATTATGTTGATTAATGAAAGGAAAAGACAAATTAGAAGTAATCAAATTTAGAGAAATAGCACAGGCATCTTGTAACATAGCCAGACCTTGTTGCTTTTGCAGGATTAATTTAATATCTTCATGTAAGTACAGGTTAGAGCTCTAACAGTGGAGATCTGTCAAATGTTTTCTTTTGGCTGGAGAATTTATTTGGGTGTTGATACGTCAGGGATGGATGAAATGATTAGAAAATATCCATACTGTTCAGCTGTGATGGGAACAAAACCAGACTACCAGATAATGAGAAACCAACTGGAACAGAACCTGGATTCATCTACGTGAGGAGAAATGGGGAATTTTCAGAACTGTCATTATGTTTCTAGCCCGACCAAAGTAACGTCTGTCTCCAAAGCTGTTCAGTTCATGCAGACATCAACTTTATACTGTTCCTGACATGCACAGGCCTGCTAAGACTGTCAGTCAGAGTTCCACATGGCTAGAGATGAGACTTCATGTGTAGTCTGAGAAAACATTCACTCACCCAGTGCATGTGATGGCTTCTCCTGTGAAGGTAATGTCAGCAGCATTGAACCATTGCAGGATGAGGCATCCACATCTCCACCCGGTTTGAGTGTGCAGCTCTTTGGGCATCCATTGTCCTTTTTCCTAATGATTTCTACAAATTTGTTATATTTTTGCCTGGTTTCTGCAGGCAGAGATTGCTTAAGATATTGCATGACTGCATGGTATCAGGAGTTCCAGCTCCAGCTTGCCTCCCAGTCTTGAGAGTACCTTAAGAATAGTCTGATTTAATAAGCAGTGTATTTTGTGCCTGTTTTATGGGTACTTGGAGTTTTGCAACTTTGGCAGTCCCATTTTGAAGATTTTCTTCTCCATATGAAATGCTAGGAATTTGGTTTTAATTAAAATTGGATTTCTTGCATAATCACAGGAATCCAGGAGCTTGAGGCATAAGTAATCTCAGCATTTCAACACTTGGGATAAAATATGGGTACTGGTGGCAGAGTGTGTGAACATTATGCATTATGCAGAGGGCTAAAGCAGCTCTTGGATCAAGAGTCTGAGGAAGCTGCATATGGTGACCATTACCGAGTTTTGCTTTTTTATTTTAGTGGTTGATGTCTGGGATTGGGCTTTGAAAAATAAAGCCATACTTAAGGTACTGTTTTCCGTTCTAGTTGCTGGTGGCCCGTATTCTGATTTTAAATAATGTTAACCTGGGCAAGAAAACACTTCGTGCCATCTGTGAGAGGCTTTTCCTGTTGATTTTGAAGGAAACAGTACTTCAAGCTGATTACTATGCTTTAATTTCCAGAAATTTCCCTGTTTCTAAAACAAGATCTTGTTGCAGGAAGATAAGAATGAATTGCTCAGCTTTAACTAATACTTGAAGCGTGCAGTAGGAGCTCTGCTTGCTATTTATACTTTGCCAAATTGATGTTCCTGTTTCTCAGTTCACCAGGTTTCTGCAAAGTGCCACTGACGGCAAAGTCACCTTCTCCTCATGAGCTGCATTCTGCCTGTGGGGCTGTGGAGCAGGGGCACTGTGAAGGAGGGGGCTGCCTTTGGCTGCACCTGTATCCTACCCTGGATGTGCACAGTGCTCCACACAGCCCTGAGGGGAGGAGTGGGCTCCTGCTTAAATGCTTCTCTGTCTGTGGAATTTGTTACAGAGCCCCAAATCAGCCTCTAAATTCTGTGCATCTCCAGCTGTGCAGTCTGGGCCTTCCAGAGAGAATCTTTATTTGTCAGGTAATTACTGTTCTCACTTAGAACAGAGACCTCTTTGTGCTCCAACACAAGTGTCTTCCCAGCTGCGGGATATTCACCAGTGTGGTGGAGAAGGATCTGTCCTTCTGCAGAGGGACAGTGATATTCCTTGCTCCACAGTGCTGGGTACCTGTGAACGTGATCTCTCCTTCTGTGCCCCTGAAAGGCAGCCTCTCTATCTACAAGATTTGTGTTAGGTGAGTGTTCCCAAGGAACCTGCCAAGCTGCCACCATGGGAGGATGTCCTTGGATTAGTTTAGCATCCAGGTCCTTTTATAACCCCAGTACTTAAAAAACCCAAGTAAATACAACTCTAAGCTGCTTAATAAAATGAAATATAATAAAGAAGAAATAATAGCCTTAGGAAGGGAGGCAGTTCAGAGCTATAATATGAATGGAATAAGCTGTAGCTGGTTGGTTTTGTAACTGATACAGTATTTAATGTTATTTTTATCCTTCCAGTTAAAACCAGATACTGCCATTCTTAAAGAGCAGAGAATCTATTTAATGATACCTTTAATAATCTCCGCTTTCCTTTTGAAAGCCATATTTTGGAAGCAGAAGGTCTCTCCCACTAATGGCTGTCTGCCAGCTGACTTTCATCTTTATCCTTTCTGACTCTGCAGTCTTTTACTCCTGTGAATAATTTGCTCTCAGAGCATGCTGTTTTTAGCTCCTGGCAGTCAAGAAGAGAGAAATCAATGTAGATTGCTGGGGTGAGTGACCAGGAGGTGAACCTTGAAGGCCTTGAATATTGGCTGCTTCAGCCTGACAAGCACGATGAAGTGTGCATGGATGGGGAATTGCATGGGGCCATGAAGGAGGATCAGTCACAGGACCTCAGAAAAGACTATAAAAAAGAACAAATACGTAAGAGCCCCCAAGGCAGAAAGTAGAGACTCATGTAAGAAGCTTCTGTGAATACTGAGGAACTTCTGATGTAGATTCACCTTTCAAATCTTTTATTCATATTTATTGTCCACCTTCTTTTTTAAATTTGGCTTAACAATGTGGGAGGCCACAGGTTTTCATGAAGATGCTTACATACATGGTATTGACATTTGTGTTCAGTCAAATACACTTTAAAATATAGTTTGGATTTTTATGATTTTTAACTTCTCAGAAGATGACATTTTCTTGTTCCTTGAAGATGGAAGATGGATTTGTTTCCTTGCAATGCAAGAGTTGAAATTGCTTTTCTAATGTAACATCATTTTAAATGTAACAGATTTACCATGAACCGTTATTTGCTTCTTTAATTTTATTTCTCATTTCAAATGCCCAATTCTGTAACCAAAATTGTCACGATAAAATATCCCAGTCATACAGGAGACAGAATTGAGGATGGAATTAAGAGTTTCTGCTTTGGATGCTGAGCCAAGCGTTCGAGAGTGTTTGAAATGTTGAAATGAGAGAAACTGTCTTGGAACAGGCTGTTCTTATCCTCAACTAGATTTCTTGGTGTATTTCCAGCAGTACTGAACAGAAGTGAAAAATGGGCCCCAGAAAAATTTGGGACCCAGTAGGACAGGCCCTGTTCTATTATTTTGCTCCCTGGGGTGTTAGAGCCAACCTAAAGCAAACTGCGTGCAGAGGCTCCAGGCTCATGCCTGCTGTGTGTGACAGCAGGACACAGCGCAGATAGATTACCAACTGACAATTCATCCTATGCCTGTGAAATTCTCAATTTCCAGGGTTGAAGTTTATTTTGTATCATGAGACTGGATTTAAAATAAACCCTACAGTTCTTCATTGTGTGTCAGCCTGTAATACATGTAGGGAGGTCAGTGGGATCATATCTGGTGCAGGACAGTACCTAAGGATTTACAGGAATACTATAAAAAACAGAACATCACATTGTTCTGTTCTCCAAAATACTAAAACTTTATAGTCTTGCATCTAAATATGAAATATTGAATAGCGAATGTCACAATAGGTGCTTGTAAATCATTCAGTTCTGGAGAATAAGTGAAGCTTTTGCCTGAGGGGAAATATAAATTTTTATTCCTGCTGTGGTGGGAAAGGAATGTGATTTGTAGGATTGCTGTTGGTTAAAATGAAATACAGTTTATTGCATAAAGACAAAGGGATTCAGATAAGTGCCATGTGTGGGGTTATTTCTGTTGTGCTGTGTAAGTATATGGCTTAACTCTCAACAGCTCCTGTTCTAGGGAGCTCAGAGACTGACTGAGAGTAAGAATTGTGCCTGGACTGGGCTGTTATTCAGATTGTGTGACAGGTATCTTATGCCTCCATATCCTGTTCTTATATCCTTCAAGTTCAGAAGTTTCAGAGTTGCTGAACAAGCCACAGTAGAGGAGAAAAAGACATTGGCAACCTTAGGTGTCTAAGGTGATGTTAGCTGAAAGTCATTGAAATGCAGAAGCAGAAAAACCCAGAAATTCCTGAGTGTTGGTCAGCTCCAGGGGTTAAAAAATCACCACCATCAATGCCGGAAGAGCTGTTGCTGAACCTGCAGCCCTGTCAGTCATCTTCTCCAGACCTGTCAGCTGTTTTGTGTGGTACAAAACACGATGTCACGTCAAGAGCGTTATTGAAGCAATGGAACAGCCTGGGGAAGACCCTTTTTCCTAAAGTTGTCCTCATCTCCCAGTCTATTCTTAATTTGTGTATTCATTTCTAATTGCCCTGAGGCACTGATGGATTCTGCACAGATATTTCTCAAAATACTGCCCACCTGATAGGACAAAGTACTCATCAAAGCATCACTGGAGAACAGCAGTAGCTCTGCCATTGGGGACAGTTGGGTCTATTCCCACCTAAACCTTCCCAAGTTCTGCAGTGAATCCCACTGTATAAGTGTCAGTACAGACATGGAGTTAGAGTTAGGAACTAAGGAAAGAGAAATCTTGATGCACAGTGAGAGAGGGACAGTCGAGAGGGGTTGTCAAAACAGTGGGGAGACTGTTGGTAGGGTTTGCTCAACACCACATGACCTGAGAGTGTGGCTGTTGTCCTGGTTTAGAGCCAGTCAAGGTTCAGAGTCAAGATTATGGCTCTGCAATGAGAAATTCAGCCATATGACAGGAATGGAGTTCAGAGGTGACACCACAATAAAACGAGGTCTTTTATTTGTGCTCCTTTGACTGGGGACTGCAATGCCCCATGGATACAGGACATCTTAGGGGGTAGGTGAGGGGTGGGGTCTAGTGGCTCTTAGGCAGAGACAGTGAGGTCATAGAGTCATGTAGGTTGGAAAAGGCTTTTAAGATCATCAAGTCCAGCCATTAACCCAGCACTGCCTTCTCAGCCAGAGCCTTCTTCCCCCCTGCCTCTTTCTGAGCTGTATTTGCTGGGCTCAGTGCAGGTGGTGCCCACGCCAGTACCATCCAGGTACCGCGGTTCACCAGGAGTGTCACAGAACCAGAGGTGTGGGGCCTGCACAGCAGCCTCAGCAGGGGATCCACTCATGCTGAAAGCACTGGAGCTGTCCCTGCCAGAGAGGAAAAGAACCATGCCATGAATTTTTCCTTAGTACAGCCAGGGTTATCACAATCACCCTCAACACCCACTTATTTTTCTTGGGACAGAGCTACTCTCCTATGTAAATAGAGATGAAGTTCACTGCATCCTTCTAAAGGACCTACTATCAAATTGTGTTTAGAATTGCACAGAGTTCCAGGGAGAGGGCAGAGCACTCAGCTTCACTAATGAACTTGGTTTCCAAGCCTGTATCATATTTTTTTCTAAAATTTCTCTATTTCCCAGAAATATGTTCTGCTTTTCGACCTTTAGAATTCATATCTTATATTTCTAGCAGGCTGAGAGATTCCAGCTCCATATTTCCTCACTTCCTGTCCATGATAGTTTAACCTCTAGGCATTCACATTGCTTCCCCACCATCATCAAGCTGTAGCTGTGCAATTTCTTGCCTATTGCTGTCCATTTCATACTGTTCTCTTGCTGTTCTCTGAGTGTTTCGATTTGACATTCCTGTTACTTCTAGTAAAAGGAAGTGACTAAACACCAACTTTTACATCACTTTACTGTTACTGACATTAGATGGCTGATTAGAAATGCCAAATCACAACCTCAAGAAGAACAAAACTTTGGTTCTCTTCCATGAGCTATATTTGCAGGATGAGAATTCATGCTGTGCTGTCACAAAGGAGCAGGCATCAGCTTGGAGCAAAAAAGGTGCCTGAGGGCTACTTCCAACATCTGGCCTTGTTATTGACAGTGACAGTGGGGTACTATTAGTTTCGGAAATGTAGACGCCTGTCCTCTGCGGCAAGTAGTCACCATTAATCCTCACTTTGCTAAGTCACCGGGGAACCACCAATGGAACTGCTTGGACTCAAAAGCAAGTTCCATCTTTAATTTCATGTGGAAACTGGCTATTATGGAGAAGAGCTCTTAACTGTAGTCTGATGTAAGATTACTCTCTGTCATGTTCTCTGTTGGAAATGATTTCCAGTCTATCACATGTTCTCAGGGAGTTGCTGCTGCCTCTGTTGTGATTGTTCCTTCAACAGTTAGGCCTTGAATCTCAGATGACTTCATGTGTCAGCATAAATACAACCAGGATAGGAACTTGCTTTTGGATTTCTAATGGGTCATGGGAAATGAAGTTTATTATTTGTAAGCTATGGTTTGAGATGGTTTTGTGTTTATCTTGAACTCCTCTGTCAAAACATATTTGCATTTGTCAGGAGATCCTATTTAACTGTCCAACACATCCATGAGGCATGAGCTAAACGTTGGCTGTAGGTGCAGGGTTGTGGTTGAATGGATAAAGCCTGTGTTTTTTTAAAAGTAAGAAGTTACTTAAATCTTCCCTTTTCTTTCTTGTTATAAATCCCTTTATAGTTCACATTCTAGGACTCCTGCTGGGCTGTGACTGTACTTCAGCCTGTTTTTCAGAAAAGCCCTGAGAAGTTGGCTCAGTTGCCCAAAGGGTCAGAGGACAGGCAGCTCTCTAAGTCTCAGTGGGTTTCTTTCTCTCTGATTGTTCATTTAGGATAATGTTCCAAAAGCCTTTATTCTGGATTCTAGCATGGGCTGCTCCCTGCAACTTCAGGGCTCAAGGTGCTGCAGTCAGGAGAGTGTCAAAGGAGACATGATTTGCAGTGGGTTTCAGAAGCTGCTGCTTTGACAGTGGCTCTTCCCAGGTCACCTCATGGCTCTGGGCTCACTGGAGGGGCAGCAGTAGGTGGCAGGCCTGGCAGCACTGAGGTGACACTGTTTCCTTGGCTCAGACAGAGCTACTTTGGCAAGTCCTGTTTTTCTAAAGCAGAGACTCACCACTGTTGTTCCATTGCTGGAGTAACAGCAGTCTGGGGGATCAAGAGTGATGAGCCTGAAGGGAAACAGCACCATGAAGATGTGTTTTGCTCTGAAAACTTTTATCATCCTGTAAATCAGAAGCTGGATGACATTGGAAAAATCCATTAACTAACTTATCAAGGGATACCAGATACAAAGAGGCACTTGTGGTTCAGGAATTTTCTGAATTTCAAGTATTTGGAGGCTGAGAGAGCATTTAGGGAAGAATCATTACACATTAATTGTTGTCCTCTTCCTGCTGTAGTCTTCCCTGGGCATCCAGTGCCGACTGCTGTCACAGACAGGAGCTGTGGGGCTCTCCGTTTGACCCACCTGCCTGATTTTTTGTTCTAATATAAATATAGTCAACATCTAAGCCAATTGTTTAGACAGGATGGAAATGTAAGCAAATGAGACAAATCTTCTTTAGATGAAACAGTATCTGTGACCATGAAACCAGGACAGGGCTGTGCTGTATGTCTTTTGAACATTGAACTGTTTCAGGGGCTTTAATTTTTTTTCTTTCTAAACAATGCGTGGAGAATAGAAACGTTCTCTCAATATAAACACTTTTGGTTTTACTGTGTTTATGTTTTCGAAATGGCTATTTTGTTGATCTTAAATAAACAAGCCTCCAAAATATGGTGTTGGGCAATCTTGGCCACTAATGTGTGTGTGATAAGTGTGTTTATGTGTGTGTCCAATTTTGTTCAGACTGACTGAATTTCATGTCAGGCAAGGAAATATAAAAGCTGTACAGTCTGCTGAAGAGTCCAGGCTTGACAGCTTTCTGGAATCCTGCACAGGTCTGCCCTTGGTTCTGCAGCAAATGTCAGGCCTTGGGGAGGAAGCAGAAAGGGAAAGTCCAAGCTGGCTCCGAGACTGAGATGTGGCACCATTTTTGGCACATGACATGAAATAGAGACTGACATTCTGGAGCTGGATTTTGCTTGTCCTGGACAGGGGGAATGGGAATAGGCAAAGGAAGGAAGAAGTGCTGGTTACTTTTTGGCAGGAGCAAAGGGCCTGCTGAAGGTTGAGTCTGGAAGAATTGTTTCTTTGGGCCTTGGTGATGGCTGCCCAATTTGAAGGATTTTTTCCCATTCCAGGAGGTGATAGATGCTGGGCAGAGCTGCTGAAAGAAAAGAATTGTCCCTGTGGCAGAGAATCTGCCATGTCAGGATGGAGCTGTCAGGGAGAGCGGCCCCAGGCACTAACTGGAGAGAGATAAAGTTTTAGTAATAAGGCATTGTCCATACTCTTGAGCAACCCAGAAGATCTCTGTAACTAATTACAAATTCCACATGTTTTGGGGGTGGAATGCTTTATGGCTGTGCAGCACTCAAGAGGTTGCACCAGGAATTGCCAGCTGGGAAAGTTGTGTGGACAGGAAGCAGATCTCAGAAAAGAAAGCAGCAGGCAGGAGAATAGATGTTGGTGGGATAATGTGATGGAAATACCTGCAGTCACCTGGTAGGAGAGCTGTGGATTTCTGTAACTCATCTGAGGCCTGAAGTGACAAAAAGTTTGGTCACTGCTCATTTACAGCATCCAAAAGACTCTGCCTGAACTAGGCAGTGAAAGTGGACGCACTGTGAAAATTGCTGGTGCAGACAGAAAGGAGAAGAGGGCCAGAAGGGAATCCTCGTGGCTGTGGTACCTGAAGCTAGGTTTTGATTTCTTGTATTTCAGAGAGGAAATGTGTGAGGCTGAAGGACCATGTCCGTTTTCCATTCTGCCTGGTAGCATGGAGCTCTGGAGATGCACACTGTGATCCAGTTTCTGCATTCCAAAAGCTTTCAAATTAATTTAATTTTTATTAAACTAGGACACCCTGTCCAGTCACTGCTGGAAGTCCTTTAATCTGTTGCAAACTAATCCCAGATGTTTCTGTGTGCATTATTTATTTTGTCCTTTCTACATTGACCCTGGTGCACCATGGAGAAATTGTTTCTTTTTGTTAAAGGCTGCTGCTTCCATCTACCCTTTGGTATGGAGACCAGCAGCTCTGTTTTTTATGGAAAAAAACCCAAAAAACCAAAANCAAAGTTTTCCTTGAGTCAACCTTTTCCTTTATGTAACTGCCTTTCTTTTGATGACTTCTGTGGAAATCTGCACTGTACTGTACTGGCTTGGGATTTGAATCCAGAAGAGGTTGGTGAAATGTACTGTGCTGGTACAGCTACTGCACACAGTTTGGAAAAGGACCACGTTATTGTTGAGAACTAGAATGCATTGCTGACAATAACTTACTCACATTTTCCAATCTGATAAGCTGAAAATGTCTTACTTCAAAATGGTAAGAAACTTAACCAACTGTTGTACAAAGGAAGGTCTTAAAATTAAATATACAAGATAGAAAACAAGGGGAGGATATGTACAAAATTCTGAAAACAGCTGATTTTTTGCAATAGAAGTATGTAGTACTCCAGCATCTCACCTCAGGTATTCGTACACTATATATTTAACATTGATGGAGATGAATATTCAAATTCTGAATGTGGGAAAGTAGGGATTTTTTTCCATTCCCATTGTTCATGCTCACGAATGAGCAGCAGTTGACTTCTTGCATTTTCTACCCCATGTTCCAGCTGAGTAAATTTTGGGACTACAATATCAACATGTCCCTAGAGGAAAGAGTGTAAAATTTTGCAGGGATGAAGGAGACATTTACAATGATCAGAGCGTGGGAAAGTGTCTAATGATAAGTAATACAACAACTCCAAAGGGAATTGTGCAACAGCCTGGAAACACCATATTTGAATACCAGGGAATTTCCAAAGTAAAACAGCAGTGAAAAACAAGCAGGGAAAAAGAAAAGTACAGAAAACAAACCCTACAAGACTGATTTTCTCTTTTCCTGCATGCTGCTCTTCCACTTTCTAGGGAAGAAAGCAAACAGTTTCTTGTACTCTTGCACAAGGGAAGGGTTACCTCACACAAGCTCCCAGGGCCATTCAAAAGGAAGTTATTGTGAAGCAATGCTGTTATCCCTGGAACCAAGACAGTGTTAGGATCCTAATCCATAGTTGCCCAATACCAATAACCTTCATTTTTTGGCACCAGGACATGGCAAGGGAGCTGGGTTTTATCCTTCTGTCAGCCTCTCCATTGCTTTGCTTGTGAAGTGCATGAGGATCATAAGGGCAGTTGAGAACCTGCTCTTCCCCATTCCCTTGCAGAGAAGCTCAGCTTGCTCTGGTTTTCGATATGTGCTGGCTCTCTGAGATCCTTACTGACCTGCAGCACTCACACATCTGTCTGGTTTTCCCAGGAACTTCTCCTTCCCAAAGAGCTGGAAGTGCAGCAGGGAGGGGGCAGCGGTGCAGGCTGTGTTTGAGCTGGCAGTCATGAGGGAAGGTCTGAGGCATGTGCGAGGGGGACTCTTCAGCAGCTTGTGGCTTCCCAGAGGCACATCCTGGTCCCTTCCTACCCCTCCTGCACCAGCAGCACATGTCCTCCCTTACTGTCCCTTTCAGCACTCTGATGCTGGTGGATGTCACTGGGTTCCAGTGAAATGGTGGGAAGCTGCAGAACTCCAATGGGGATGCTGTGTGGATGCTTTCATTTCTCAGAAAGAGCTGCAGGGAGAGGCAAACGTGGGGCCTGCTGACTTCAGAGGGAAGTACAATCTGTTTGGCTGCATTTCACCAGTCCTGCTCATTTTGGAGAGGAGATGAAATCCAGATGCTAGTCCTGGTCTTGATTCCTGACTCAGAAATTGCAGTGTGATAAAGCATTTGGGAAAGCCTCACGGTACACAGCAGTGTAGCTCTGTCATTTACCTGGGAATTCCAGAAAAGCCTCAGTTCTCATTTAGGGGAATTTTTAGGAAATATTCCCCATCCTTGCTCCTTTTTCTGAGAGGATGAGGTTGTTTTCAGATGATCTCCTAAGACAGAACTCCCTATTGTTGTTATATACCCTTAACACCAGGAACTTAAAAGAAAAAAGTGAAAACAAAAGAGTTGCAGCAGCTGCACAAACAGCCTAATGCAGACGTCCCACCTCCATTGCGTGGGGCTCAGTATGTGCAGCCCATGGAGCCTTTGCCCTCATCTCCTGCATGGTGTGAGCTTGCATTGACTGACTGCGTGGGGCCAGAACATGGAGCAGGGACCCAGAGTATGGGGATGGCAGGGGGAGGCAGGTGTGGGAATGTTTGGTGGGGGATAGTCCCTGATTTGTGGAGTTGGGAACCAGGGTGTTAGAGGCTAGAGAAACATGTAGAGGGCTCGGAAGAGAACACACAGTCAAGCTTGTGGGTTTTCCCAGCATTTAAATAGTCATTTACTTGGATCCCTCTCCAACATGGAGAGCAGCCCTCGAGAGAGCCTGTGCTGAGCACATTACTCTGCCTGCGTGCAGACCTCTGCCCTGCTCTGTACCAAACTTCATGAGGTTTCTGTTCAAGTTCAGCAAGGTCCCTGTGGATGATGCTCTGCTGCTTGTCAGCCACTCACCTTAATTTAGTCCAAGCCAGAGATTTGCTGGTGTTGCATTTTCATCCTCATTGATTCCCTTTTTGACTTTGAAATTGTATTACAACAGCACTTCTTTTTCTGAACATCTTTCTAGGGCTTTTGGCATTAAAGAGCTCAGGATTTGAACGTGTTACTTCTCTCTGTGAAAATCCCTGGCAAAATCATCCTCAGCTTCCTCAGCTGATGTGGTTCCCTCGTGTGTTCAGAGTGGCTCATGTTGCCCTGTGCTGGGGTCTGGGGACACCAAGGAACCTCCAGCCTGCCAGGACCCAGGGAGCAAACTGATCCAGGCCGCTCTTGAATGAGCCCGGCAGTGAACCAGTACTCACTGGCTGGGGCTCACTGAGGTCATATAAAGCCAATTATGGCAGCTGTATAGGTAGTTACATATAGAAACACACACACTTTACTACAAATACATTATATTTAGTACTTTCAGTGAGTTTAGTGCTTCCATGTGGGTTAAAACCCTCCACAGCTATCCTTGGAGTCACTAATGTGATACTCTGGCCTGTTTTAGACAACACAGAGTTCAGGCAGAGTTTGCTGTCGGTATCTTTGGATGCACACAAAGCTCCCTTTTGTTTTCTCCTGCCAATACTTTCAGCTGTTATAGTAATTGTACTAATGAGGTTTAGTCTTTAAGAAAACTGCTGGATTTGGTCCAGAAGGGCACTCAAGAGTTAAGGCCTGAATCAGAAGGTTTCACTGTTAATCTAATATTGAGCATAGAATATAGTGTTATAGAAAGAATAAAGTGCTGATGTTTGCAGTAAACTGTGCCTGGAAATCCTCATTGAATAAAGTAAACGGAGAAGAGTTTCCCTTGGGCAGTGATTTGTGCCATGTGTCCCACTAAGTAGAGCTGTGCAAAAGTTGACTTTTGTTGGGTCAATGTCACTGTGAACGTTGTTCTGGTCTGGGATCCACGGAGCATTTCCAACAGGCATTACTTTGTAACCAGCACGAAAGGAAGAAGGAGGCAGCAGCTCTGCCTTTAACCTTGAAAAATTCAACAAAGGTAGAGGAGTCCCCTGAGATTCTGTGGGTCCCTTGAGGCTTTCAGTGGTGTGAGAAATGGTGTGTGTCCTGTGACTGTCCCATTCAAGTGCTTTCCCTTTGTTCATGCTTACAGCCCACAGAGAGAGATTCTTTAAGTTGGAAACTGAAGGACAGTGTGGCTGAGGAAAATAGTGCCTGAGTAGTGTTGGACTGTTGATCCTTGCTGTCCTCAAGATGTAGGTTTGTCCTCTCCAGTCATCTGTCACTGCCCTGCTGCTGTGCTTCTAAAAGATGGAATGCTTGTGATCACCCTCCAACCCTTTAAAGCTTTGTTGGACAAATCTGTTAAACCATTACAGCTGGAGCCAGAAGTGTGTTTTCGAGATTTGAGATGAAATACTGCCAAGTTTCTCAGCTACAAGTGTGAGAGTTATTCCCAGGCATGCTTTCAAATTAAAAGGAAAATCAAAAATTCAGAAGGTACTTAAATGCTAATCTCAACAAAACACAGACCTATGAGTAAATTAGGAAAATATTTCTCTTTTCTGATTTCAGGAACAAAAGAAGAATAATTTCGTTTTCCTGAATCAGGGCAGTTTATGGGTTTAACTGTCATCCTGAATTCTGAGGAATAACAGAAGGAAGAGAAATATGAATGAGAAATTCTTGAGTACCAGAATTTCCTGATTCCAAGTATCTGTTTTTCCAGATGCCAGAACACTTGGTTTTTGTGGGAGCAGACCCATGACCCTCAATAAAGTAAGCTTGTTTGTATGCAAAGGAAAACAGTGTGCAAAGTTTAGTGTGTAGCAGTTTCTGAAGAGCCGTGCTGAGACAAATGGATCATGAGCACCTACTGTGGAACTCACAGCCATGTCCCTTAGAAAATCTGGACAGTAAATTCCCTGAATGTTGCCTATTATTGGGTTATTTATTATCATATAGATTTAATTGATATTCCTGGGTTATAAATAAACATGACTGAAGGAGGGGACAAACAGTGTATGAAATACATCCAATTTGGCTTTTGGTTGCATGACCTTGGAAGATTTCCTAGACTCTTGTCCAATGGTTAAAACCTAATTTAGAGCTGGGAAATGTAAAATGCACTTCTTATTTATTACAGTAAGAGCTTGCTGACTATAGGCAATACTCTGCAAACAAACACCAGCAGAAAGAGGCATCCTCCTGAGTATGTTGCAAAATAATTTGGACAGTGCAGAGATGAAGGCAAATGAGGTTACTTGGGACACTAGTGTGAGAATGGCTCATGAGTTTGGTGTGCATTTAGGGCCCTTTCATTTATATTTTTAAACTATGAGATGAAGAGTGATAAATTGAGTGTCAATATCTTAGCTTTTCTTTGTGAAGTACAAATGTCTGACTTTCTGTCTGTTCTTTACTCCCCCTCAATCAATGGAAAGCAGCACTAAAGAAAAGGAGGAAAAACACAATGCTTGAAATGTCATTCATGCCACAAACCTACTCTTTTGCTGCACACAAAGCTGCAACCTTGTTTTTCTTAGTCTGGCCCTGGACTGTCATGAATCCTGCTTCGACACAGAGTTCTCCATCTTCTCCAGATGTGGCTCCTTGATTTGCATCTCCAGGTTTATTCTGCCAAATTAAAAGCATGCTTACACCTCGTGTAGATGCTGAGGCTCTTTGGGACTGTCTCCTCACCTCCAGGCTCCCAAGGCTGGTTATAAGGGATGCCTTTCAACCAGCAACCAGCTTTCTTCTCCTGAAACGTGCCTGATGCACCCATCATCCGAAACCAGCTTTACTGTCAGAGCAGCAGCCACTGCAGATGGCAGCTCTGTGTGTTCAGACATGTTGGAGCTTGAGGTAAAATTACATTGGCTTAGTGCAATACACTAAGCAGAGGCACACAGCATCTCCAGCAAGGCTGAAGGAGAAGCTCCTGGTGCCTCCAAAGCCTGCCCTGGTCCCTTTGGTCAGGAGATGACTCCCTGTACTCCCCCCACCAACTCAGCCCAATGGCTGAGGCTCTTCAACAGCTCTGTAATAACCTGAGAGGGAAATTGAGAAAGGAATCTTGTTACATCTGTGACAACAGAGTTCATTGTGTCCAGGGAGGTCACAGCCGCCGGTCACAGACGAGACAAGTCTCTTTGTTAAGCTCGAGAATCCATTTTTATTTCCCCCAGGGCCAGGGAGGGAGAAGAAGACGGAGCCCCAGTAGGTGCAGGGTTGTAGGGTTTTATAGGGTGTGTAGGGGTGGAGTTTTAGGGTTTGGGTCGAAGGAGGAGTTAACAAAGGTAAGATCAAATTCCAGTGACCTAAAACAGGAGCACTCAAAAAATCTGAGGATTTACAGCCTTTGATAATTTCTTACCCTTCAAAAGGCAGCTGTGGTCTTCACCTCAACCTTAACAATGCCTGTACTTCAGATATTACATAATATTCAAATCTGATCTCTTGATTGCAAATTTGGACAAAGATGTAGCAGGACCTCAACAATGTAAAGGACAATTTAAAGATAATCTGCCTTTTTATAAGTTAATGAATAATGATTCTGTTAATAATTAAAATTCTAATTAAATTTTCCCTGAGTTTATCTTGGCCTGTAAGGGTCTTTAAATACCTGAGTCTCCTTTCAAGCAGTATACAAAGCCCTTCATGCTGGCAGCAGAAGACCAGAGAGTGAAAGGCTATGTATTTTTGCCAAGGCAAACTGTGCTCTCAGACAATGATGGCAAATGTGAAAGTTTTGACAGACAAACAAACAGAAGAATAGAGGTCCAAGTCCTGAATCCCAGCATGAGAACTGCTCAGCAGCTTCTGACATGGGAGGGTCAGTGCGGAGTGTGTAGTATTACATGGTCAAAGCTGAATGTTGCACCAAGACTGTGAAAGTTACACAGTGAAAGAGACAAAGAGGCTCAGTCTTCATTTCCATATCAAAAAGACAAATGGGTTTTCCTGTGAGAGGCAGCTGTGAATTGGGATAGTCATAATTATGTCTTGGCCTTCCCAGACCATCCTTGGCCTCTCCCTTGGTCTGGGAGATGACACTTACCTTTCTTGCCTCTTCCAGATGTCCTCTTTGACTGCACAATGATAATTTTCCAGATGCAGAGGTTTGATGTGCTAAGTTAAACCCCAAATCTAGAAATTGGGAGAAATTGGAGACACTACGGTTGAATTCTCCACAGCATTTGATGCAAGTGAATAGGCAAAATCCTCTTGTCTTGGTACTGAGTGGTCAGCCCTGCTATGAGTTTAAAGGGAAGAGCTTCCCCAGAAACAGCAGGATGATGATTCTTTAAGTGTTATACTGTAATTTGTTAAAAACAGAACATCAGGGTCATGTAGGGATTGAGACATTCTACAAAATCAGCAATATTTTGCAATGGAGTGAAGAGTCTCATTAGAGCTGAGGTGGCTTGTTTACACATGCCAAGTATATTTGCCAGTTGAGACTGAGGTGTGGAGACCAAGAAATTATTACCTATGGACCATGGTTTTATCTTGGACAAAACCATGCATTTTCCTTGAACTATTTTCAGTTCTCCAAGGTAACCTTATGAGAAGATACAACCACAACAAAGACATTTTAGCCTATCCAATCCATTTCTTGAGATATGACGTGTGAAATAGCATTGCTTAGTTATAAGATAAAGTTTAGTGGGACAAGTTCAAACTCTGCTCTGAAATGCATGGGTAAATCTGCACAGTTGAATTCCTCTTCTCCCAAGCCTAGCAGGGAAAGGATCGCAGGTAACAGCTTTTAGAAAGACAGCAGGCAGATGTGGAGCCCTGTCTTTAATTTCTCGAGTGCAAGGAGAACTGTGTAATTAAGAGGTTGTTAAAGATCCAGCCGGGGTCAGCTGCACTGGGTAGCAATTCCTGCTGCTCATCAGCGCCCTGTGAGGGATCAGGTCTGTCCCAGTGAGCAGCCGTGCACAGGCTGGACCCCAGAGCTCTTGGTGCTCTGGGCACCAATGTTTGCAAAATGCTGCTTTATTCCAGTTGTTCTCTTGTGCTCATTTACAGAAGATGTATGCTGTGGACACTGGCAAGATGTACACATGAAAGAAGTAAATAAGATTATAATAAGCTATAAGGTAAACTAAGAGTAAATATGTAGGTTCTAGCTTTGTACAGTGTGTTCAGCTTTTACTTCTTTGAGGAGTTTTACAGGAACAAAACACCTCAAGTTTGCAGTGCAGGACTGAGGTAATTTCCCCAGTGATTCCCATGGGCCACCTTTGCTGGGTAAGGTGTGTGTCAAGAATGGGAAGCCAGAGAGGCTGTGAGAAGCCGAGGAGCAGTGCGGAGATTTCTCTTTGAACTGCTCCGGCAGTGGATGTGTTAAATGTTTTCATCAGAGACACACAAAAAAAGGCGGATGGTGGATCTGCAAGAGAAGTTTATAAAAGAGAGTGAAAAGCCCTTCACACCTAAGAGAGTAGGAAAGAAAGAGTACAGCGTTGGCTTTTTAGCAGCTTTTAATGTTCGAAAGGATGTAATGGCTGGGGGCAGAGCCCACTGCTTGGGACCTCCCTCACAGAACCGCCGGGATATATCCACTTCCCCCGGGCAGGGCAGGCGCCTCCTCGAAAGGACCCAGCGCCTTCCAGCTGCTCCTGCGACACAGGGATAGCCATGAGCACGGGGAAGATCTGCTGCCTGGTGCTGCTGACCCTGGGGGTGCTGGCCGTGGCGGTGACACTCGTGGTCATGCTGACCCAGCCCAGGTGCGGTGCCCAGCAGTACCTGCACGGCGCCGTGGCTGCTGACACCGAGAGCTGCTCCCTCATCGGGCGGTACGTGCGCGGAGCTCCCGGCTCCTGGCTCCCCTGGCTCCCCCGGCTCCCCCGGCTCCCCCTGCTCCCCTGGCTCCCCTGGCTGCCCTGCTGTGTGTGCCGTGACTCGGGCTGACAGAGGGGACAAGCTCCGACCACGGGCATGCCTCGCTTGTGCCCCGTCCCCGCTCCCGGCGTGACTCCAGCCGGCAGAGCAGAGGGAGCCTCTGCCTCCGTGGCTGATGCTCATTATAGCGTCCCAAAAATTTGCAACTGTGCAAACTCTTGGCCTCTTGGAAGGCATAAATATTTGTTGTAGACAAGTACAATGCTGGTTTTTAAGTGGGGAAGGAAGAAATTTACTTTTTATGGCATCTGTCGGATAAGCGACTTAGAATAAATTAAGAAGTTAGAGAAGCTTGCAGCTGCAGCCAGGCTTCAACAGAGAAAAGGAAGGGAAGGCAGGGGAAGGGGGATCGACAGCCCTGCCTTTTGGGGGTGTGTTTCTGGACTGAAGCCTGCAGCAATTGTGTCTGCTATGAAGAAAAAAAGCAAAGAGCAGATTTTGATTGAAATTGAGTCAAGAGAGTAGAAGTACAGAAAACATATTTACATGGAAAGAGAGATGTAGGTTAAAAAAAATCTCTAGATGCTCAGGTTGTACACCTACAGTTTGTGTAAAACTTGTCTCTCAAACATTTTGACTCCCATGTTATTATTTTACTGTTCCTTCAATTATTAAATGCCTGTATCCATGAAAGCAGAAGGATGGAAGTTTACATATGATGCTGGATGCTCCAGCGATGGATGCTGGAGCTGTGTGCTCTGCCTTGTGGCTGGAGGAGTGAAATGAGACATGGTGCCATAATATCACACTTTGCCATGTCTCACCTCTGATTCTGGCAATGACGTGCTGGCAGAGCATTTGTGAGTAGCTGGAGAAAATATACTGTGGCTGCACATGTCAAGCAGTGAGATGGGGTTTTTTATGTGAAGCCACAGGTTAGTTCTTCAGAAAGCAGAAGTATTTTTAAAATCACTACTAATGGAAAAAGAGGGAAATACCTAATTGGATTGCNCAGGGGCTCAGCCTTTCAGAGCCATCTGCTCTGCTCTGTGACCCCCTGTGGGACTCTGCAGGGCAAGGGCTTCCTCAAGGCTGACTCAGGGTCCCTGATGGAAGCACCACGAGATGATGAGCATACAGCTGCTTCCTGCCTCATCATTGCTGAATAAGATTGTAGCATCCATAGGAATTTTGTCACAGCAGTAGCAATAAAATCCAATTTCTGAGCGCAGTCTCAGCCATTAGGCCCTGCTGTTCCCACCTGTGAATGGGCAGTTCATGTGCCACTTTACTTCAGCAACAAGGTGAGAGCAGGGCAAAGCCAAGCAGCCCTGGATGCCAGTCCCTATACAGGGCTGGTTTGTCCCTGCTCTTCCTCACTGACCTGGCAGACCCTCTCTCCTGCTGTGACCCCAGGCTGTTCCCCACAGTCACCCCTTTCATCCTGCAAATCCCTCCTCCCCGAGCTCACAGGAATCCATGCAGAGGATGCTCAGAGAACTGGTCTGGTGCCTGAAGCCTTGGAACCTAAAAACAGCACCTAATCCCTGACTTACTTACAGATTTTATTCTTTAATTAAAAAATCGTGTTTATTTTAAAGATAAACTCAAACCACATGCTCTGTGAGTTGTCAGGAATTAAATTCCTGGGGCACTACATGATACTGGTTGGTTTAAGATTCTTCCATTTGGGAGACTTTTTGTGTCCTAATAGAATTGTCAATTGAATTTACTGAGAATAACTGAACTAATCCTCTTGCTTGAGGAGAAATCTTGTATTTCAATGAGTGGGATAGTGGCTTGGGGAAAACACCTCAGGGCCCATGTGTTTTCCTGCTCTGGAGATTGTGTTTGTGTGCTCTGGATTTTTGAAATTTTTATGCAACTTTTTGGGTCCCTGCAGAAAGTCAGCAATCTCAGTGAGCCTTCAGCCTGTCGCCATCCATGTTGGCAGGTCCTGAGCTAAACTTCCCCTTAGCCATCAGTGTCCAACTCTCAGTGCTGAACAAAGTTGGGTCTCTTGCTGCGTTTTTTCTTCTGGAAACTGGGGGCTGCAATCAAACTCTTACAGCTGTCTGGTCCAGACTAAGACCCTGCCATGGGAGAAAACTTGTCCCTGAATGAAGTGAAACACTTTGATGAGGAGGGATGGGAGACTAAAAGGAGAATCACAGCCGTTTTTACCCAAGGATGTGGATTTGGTGCCACTGTCCGCCTCACTAATTTGTCCTCATGTCAAGAACCCTGAGGAGACAGGAGATGATTGCCCTGTGACAGTGAGAGGTATTCAAACTTCACCTTCGACCCCGAGCCACTTGTTCCCTCCTGGAAGAGGCTCTTTTCACCAAGCATGCAAAAAGCTCTATATTCCCCACCAGTGTGCTGTTTGAGCTCTGTCATCCACTGCTCTAAATCCCTTTGTTCCCAAATGGCAGAAGCAAGAGCCAGCATAAGGTCAGGGACAGATTTAGGAAAAATGTTCATTCCCAGTGGTGGGATTCATTGCAGCAAGGTGAGCTGACCTGGCTTGCTTTTATGTCTTTAATGTGGGGGTTTTTAAGTCTTGGCTTCCAAAAATCCCCAGAGCTTATATATCTAATAGTAATATCAACAGTGAACACTGTAACAATGTCATAGTTTTAAAACCTGATCTCTGATCCCACTTCTCCAGTGTGGCCTAGCATGAACCCTGGGAACTGGCCCTCTTTGAAATCAGCACCCCCCGGGGTGGTGGGGAGGGTGAGAATAGTGAGACTTTAACAGTCAGAAAACCTCTGCAGCCCTGGGAAGCTCAGTTCTAGCCAGAGAATCTGATGCAAAAATCCTTTTCAGTGATGTCCCAGCAGATTTCTGATGTATGTTTACATCCCAAAGGATTTGGTTTCCCTTCTTGTACATTTTAAATTTGGCAACTGGCCCTTTTTAACAGAACCAGTTGTTGCTTTTGCTCTTCATGAATCCTGAGGAGGCAGCTGCTGTATAAAGGGTGGTCTCCCAGTCCCTAGCCTTCTTTAGCAGAAAAAAAACCTCAATACAATTTAATACGTTAGCGTTTCCAGTGTGTTTAAAGGGGCTTCAGGGCTCCCTCTAGCCTAGGGCAGAACAGCAGCTTTGGTCTGCAGTCCAGCGCAGCCCATCTTTGCTGTGAGCAAGTGCCATCATTCACCCTTCCAGGGAGAATGAATCCCTGTTTGCTGCTGCTGGAATGGGACTTGGTTGTTCACACCCTCTTCTGCTCCTTGTTATAAGGAAACTCTATTAATGACTAAACCCTAACGCTGAAATTAAATGGCAGGAAGGATATGGGAGAAAACATGGTTATCAGATCTTGTCAGCTGCAGCACTGGTATCTCTAGAGAGACCTGATAAGGTGCCACACTTTGATTAAAGATTTTGCATTATAAATAAGCTCATTGCAGCAGACATCCATCTAAAGGGAGCCAGGTAATGGGACATAAATCCAGATGCGGTTTCGCTACATATAACGGCCCTAAATTCCCCAGGCATCACTTCCAGGGAAATGGCAGGTTTTTGACTGGAAGTGACTGAGCCACACACAGGGAGCCACATGTGATACCTCAAGAGCCAGCTCAGAGTATCTTCTATTGAGTTTCAGTCTCTGGAGAGGCTGGAGGGAAAGGTGTCAAGGCTGTAGGCCAGTGTGAATGTGCTGTGAATTTGGGTGAGAATCTGGTGCTTTTCAGGCTTTGGGAAACGTGCCTGATGTTCCATGTTAAGGTCTTAATGCATTGCATTGAAATGCACACTATCCGATCTCCAAGCTTCTTTTTAAAGCTGTTTTTCACGGCCAGAACCATTCGTTTCCCTGTCACCCGGCTTTGCACATGTGTTGCTTCACTGCCCATATTCCAGGGGCTCTGGGGAGCACTGTCCAGGTCAGTGTAGCAGTCCTTCTTCCCTCTTTTTCCAACTTTCTAACACGCTATTTGGGTCTTTTGCAGAGGTGACCCAGTTTTTTAGGAAGCCCTCGTGTTCTTGCTTTCTATGGTCAGCAATTCACAGCTTCCATTTCAGAAAATCAGCTCCCAGGGACATTGGTGAGTCCATCCCCTGCTGCAAGGGGCTGGATGGGCAAGCCTGAGCCTCAGTCTCCATATTCAGAGCTACAGCCAGGGTGCTCCTAGGAGGCCAAAAGCCATGCAGACCCCAAACAGAAAGCCTGATTTTCCCTACTATTTCTTTTGTTCCCACTTATTCACGTGTCATTTGTCCACATGCAGTGATTCCAATGCACTTAGGGAAACAAAGGAAAGCCACAACCAGTGTGCCTGCTGGCTGCATCCTGTTCCCGGACCCAGCAGGTCCCAGCCATATCAGTGGACGTAAAATAAACACCAGTCTCTGTGTGTGCTCTGTGTTCTCATGCAAACTCTGGGAGCAGTTGCACTGCAGTTAATGAACTATTCCAGTTTCCTCTCTGGCTTTGCTTTATCTGAGCAATAACTCAATAAAGCAGTTAGGAACCCTCCTAGCAAACACCAGTGCTGGCTACTGGCAGGCTGTGCAGAAAATGCCACTCTATTTCCACTGCAAGGAAAAGATGTTTTTCACATGTTCTTGAGGGAAGCATTTGTTGAGACATGTTTCTCTTACAGAACCTCATTGCTGTCAGCAGCAAGAGACTGCCTTAATGCCTGTGTGTTCTTTCACGTAGCTGTGCCTTGGTAGAAGCAGTTGAAGGGTTTGTTTCCTGTTTGGTTTTTTGTTTCTTTGTTGGTTTTGTCTTTGGGAATACAGGGAGCAGGGTGGGAATTTTTTTGTGCTAATAAGCCCAGGAAGTCACATTGTAGGAACAATGAAGTGACTAATTGTGCTAATTGACACGTTGTCCCAGGAGTTTGCTCCACATGGACCCAGTGTTCCCACTTCAGTGCTCCTGTCCAGTTGGCCAGCATATGCCTTAATTAGGAATGTTATTTGGGAAGCTAGAGATCAGTTGTTTGGTTCCTAGTATGTGGAAAGCCCTTTTCTGTGCTCAGAGCATCCTTCTCCACATCTCGGGACTCCTTTTAGTCCGCAGCATTTGTCAGCAGCTGCAGTTATCTCTGTCCCATAACTCTTTGCCCAGAGGAAGTCCAGCCTCACACAGGTCTGGCCCTGGCTGCTCTTTCCTCCTGCAGACTCTCCCTTCTTTCCCTCTAATTGTTCCTTCTCACTCCAGCAGAGGAAGGTGCCCCTCCGTGCCCTCACACCCCACACTGCTGCCACTACGTTTCTCCAGCTGCTCTCCTCAAGTTGCCGGGGCCCCAAGGAGGCGTTTTCATGTGGTTCCTCCATTCTGACATTCCTGGATTTTAACAGTGTCTTTTTTCTTCCCTTCCTACCACAGGAACATCCTGAAAAGTGGGGGCACAGCTGTGGATGCTGCCATTGCTGGCTTGATCTGCACTTCAGTGATGAACCCTCAGAGTTCGGGCCTGGGTGGGGGTGTCATATTTACCATCTATAATGCCAGCACAGGTATGGACCTGCCCTGGCCTCTCCATGGTGCCTTGTCCCTCTGCAGACACACAACTGCTGTGGAGAAATCAGAATCCTTCCTGTTCTCTCAGAGCAATATTTTGAATATAAAAGCTACATCACAAACCACACTTGTGCTCTTAATCCAAGGCATCCACCACAGGGAGCTGTGATTGCCATTTCACAGCAAGAACGTGGGTGTGGAAGAAAGGGCTTTGATATAAAATGAACCGAGTTTGCCTCTCCTTCCCCCTCCAAAGCAATCCCAAAGTACATTTCAAAGCCACACAGCTGACTGCAGCCAGGTGTGAGTGGCTGAAGGCAGGAGGGGAATGTGTGAGGGCAGTGCTGGGCTGGCAGTGCCTCAGCTGAGCCCTTGGGATGGCACTTCAGGGGCTTGTGCTGCCCCAGCAGCTCTGGCAGTGCTTGCTGACACTGGGGCTGTGTCTCACTGCTGTCCCCAGGGCTGGTGTGACTCCCCAAAGCAGCATTGACACTTCCTGTCCCAGGAGATGCATCTCCACTTCAGAAATCTAAACCTAGATCATTGTCTAAACCATGATCGTTGTCTGCTGGGGAGCCTTTCTGTGTTTGGCTTAAACTCTAGTGTTGTTTTCTTGCTTTTATGTGTTTAATGTGGGAGTTTTTAAGTCTTGGCTTCCAAAAATCCCCAGAGCTTATATATCTAATAGTAATATCAACAATGAACACTGTAACAATATCATAGTTTTAAAACCCCTGCCAAGTAGTTTCTAAGAGTCAGAAATCTGGAAATGTTTGGGTGTATCTTATGCAAGAGCTTAATTTGGCAGAACACCTATACTTTTCTTTTTTTTCCCTTTTGGCAGAGCCATGGAACTTTGTTTCCTGGCAGCAATCCTCCTCTGCTACCTGAGTTATGCTGTTGCACAGAGCTGCCCATGGCTGTGCCCAGCTCAGGCACTTGGTACCCCAGGGAGCACTGTGGGGTCCTGCAGCACAGCTGGCTCTCTGGGCTGGGATAGGGACAGACAAGGCAGAGAAGGAGGCAAAATGATAGGTTAGACCTGAAAGATGAGTGTATGCAAGTGGGGGTTTGGGTTTGTTTTTGTCCTTTCAAGCTCCCTGATACATAGAGGGCTTTAAATATGACGGACTTGCCTCATCATCATTTGGTAAATGGCCCTCCCAGGAGCATGAGGCTCACATTATATCTCTGACACATCCCATCTGTAGAAGTGCAGGAACCTGCCGGTGCGAGGCAGCATGTCCTGGCAGCATGTCCCAGCCCATGAACCCTGGGGGGAACCTTTGCTGGCTGGAGACAAGCCCTGGCCTTCTCCCTGTACTTTCAGTACCTTTAGGTAGGCACTGCTTGGTTTGCTGTAAATAAAAGCACAGGAGTCAAGGACAAGTTGTGCTGACACCTGACCCTGCAGGTGCACTTGGCACATCTGGCAAAGGGCTCCAGAGCAGCCCAGCTCTGAGCCAGCAGCACGTGCAGTGCTACAGCTGACTCAAGTGTGATGTTCACCTGCTTCAGGAAAACAACATCATGCATTTCCCTCTTCTTCCTTCTAGGAACAGTCGAGGTGATCAACGCCCGCGAGACGGTCCCACAAATGTTTCCTCACAACTTATTGTCTGGCTGTGGGGCTGGTTTCCCCATTGGTAAGGACGCAGCCTGGGCCACAGCTGTGTGCTCTCCTGGTGTGCACAGAGCTCAGGGTGGGGAACTGAACACCCCACTGACTTGACCTGGAGTTCCATTTAGTTTAACACACCCTACCTGGATTGCCTTTTGCAAGAGTAACTAAAAATACCAGGTCTGTAAAAATTCCTGTTTGGTAATAACACCGGCAACCTGACCAGCGAGGCAACGGGAGTCAGCATGAGGAGAAATCACAATGTAACTTCTCTCTGTAGCAAGTCTGCAGTTCAAGACTGGATTTCCCAAAGCTCTCATTCCCCAGAAGTTCTTACAGAGAAAACTAAGATCAATAGCTTTCTGGAAACAAAGGAAATCAATCTCGTGTGCTTGCCCATGTCCATAGATTGGGGAAGCACATCGGGGGTTGAGTTGCTGGGCTCAGGCACTCTTGGATCTTTTCACATTTCTTGCTGTATTCATTCTCTTTCCCTAGAATGTTATCTTTTGGGGTGTGTCCTAGATTCTGGAGAAGTTCTTATCCTTGGAAGAGCCTGAAAAGGAATCAGGAGCAGCTCTGGTTGGAAAGGACAGCTGGAGGTCTGCTCAAAGCAGGGTGATGTCAGGTGTTGCTCAGGCTGCTCAGGGTCTTGTCCTGTCACATTTTTGAATTTCTCCAGGGATGGAGAATTTCACTGTTCCCTTGTTCTGGTGTTTGACCAGACCCCATGAGGGCCATTTCTCCAGTGTCCAGCTGGCACCTCCCTTGCTGCAGCATGTCCTGGTACACTTCCAGCACACCTCAGGCCTGGCCCCAGCCTCTCTATAGCCCTGCTGTTCAGTAACAGGGAAATGCATGAACAGGAAAAAGTAATAAACAAACCAAGACTGCTTTTAGAAGCCTTGGTTGCCTCTACCAACTCAGACTTCGATTGGAGAGCTTTCAGAGAGGTGGAACCCCCAAGGCAGAGACTGACTGGGTGTGACACTGCTCTCAGGTCCCCACTGGATCGGCGTGCCCGGAGAACTCCGTGGGTATGAGGAAGCCCATAAGCGACACGGCCGCTTACCATGGAAAGCCCTGTTTGAACCGACCATCAAGCTTCTGTCAGAGCCACTTGTCATTTCCCCAGTTCTGGACAGAATTCTCCATCACCCAGACTTCTCTACTCCAGGGAAACGCCTGTGGTAAGAGCCATGAATGAAACTGGAGTGGGAGGGCCACTGTTCCCTCAGCTTCAGACCATTTCTCTGACACGTTGACATGGAGCACAGGCTGCTGCTGTGGTTTGTGCTCAAACCACTCCTATTCTAGCCATGTTCAGTCCCTACTCAGCTCTCCTCAGATCTTGACTCCTTGGTGCTTTTTTAAATTTGCAATTTAGAAGTCACTAAAGACTGCAGGCTGTAGGGAATACGAGTGGGAGAGAATCACAGAAGTGGGTTTTTGAAAGAGGCTTCAGTGTAGCACTGCCTTGGAAAGCACACAACATCCACAATCCAGATCAGCTCTCGGTAGGAAAAAGAGGTCATTGGCCCTGGGCAAGAGCAAGCTCACGCTGTAAAACTGATGAATGTTCTTCTTCAACAGCCCACTGCTATGTGATGGTCAAAGATTTCTGAAGCGTGGTGAGACCTTCCGGTGGCGAGAGCTGCAGCAAACACTGCAAGCTGTAGCAGAACACGGAGCTGCAGCGTTTTATGAGGGAGAGATAGGAAAGACCCTGGTGGAGGACGCCAGGAAGGCTGGTAGGTAACAGCTACAGGTAGTCCTGATACACAGGCCTTTCTCCCAGCCATTGGCTCACAGTGAGCCTGTACCAGGGGAAAGCCAACATGTGCCATTTTCTTGTCACTTGAGTTGGTACCCATGACGTGGGAGAGGCCAACTTTCCCCAGTTCCTATAACTCAGGGCCAGAAGCAGGGCTGAAACCACCCACTGCTCTGGCCTTTGCCCACAGTGCTCATGCACTGGCCCTTCTGATCCCTTTAGGCTTTGTGACATCCTGGGGCTTGGCAGCACATGAGGATGTGTGACAGCAGTGTTGTGCTGGGTGGAAGGAATTTGGGCTGTGCGGGGATGGCTCTTCACAAGCTTTACCAAGGAGCCCACAGCACCAGTACAAGTTGCTGTGCTGATGGCAGCTCCTGGGTCTCTGTTGAAGGGTCCAGTCTCTCCCTGGAGGACCTTCAGACGTACAAAGCAGAGGTGTCCTCAGCTCTGAACATCACCCTGAACAACCACACCAAGGTGTTTGCTCCAGGACCACCCATGGGAGGTGCAGTGCTCATGTTCATCCTCAAGGTATTGGAAGGTAAATTCCTAATGGAAAAGGGTCAGCAAGAGATTTTCAGAGAGGGTTGCTCCAGAGTGATAAAATGCAATGGGCAGAAATGGAGTTTTTGAGCCAGAATGGGGCCCAAAGCAGCAGTGTGACCATGCTGTGCAGCAGGAGGATGAACTGGTTCACTTGTACAGTGGGTCAGCATCACCACAGCTGCTGCAAAGGCCAAAGGATACATGACTTTCCCAACGCTTCAAAAGAAATTGAACTCACATTGGAAATTAGTACTTGGTTGTTTCTGTGTCCACATCCTGCTAAAGCATAGGGGAAGCCTGGTAAGAACTGGGGTGGGAAGAAGAGGCTCCTTTCAACTTTTTTTTTACACTTCTTGAAAAAACATTGCCTTGGGTCTATTAACAAAATTACTTCATCCTGCTCCATAGAGTTTAAATTCCATAAAGCATCACTGGCAACACCTGAGGAGAAGGTAGAAACCTACCACTACATTGCAGAGGCCCTGAAGTTTGGCAACATGCTAAGACCCAACATGAGTGACCCAGCCTTCTCTGAAGCTCAGGTGAGCTCCATGGTGCATTGGTACAGTGCTACAGCACCGAGCAATGCTCTGACATGCTCCTTCTTTGCAGCCTGGAAGGAAAGAAAATACTTAAAGCTGCAACTGAATAGCAATGCAGCTGAGTTGGCCAAGGCAGAGGCAGCATCAGGCTGTTTACTCTGCAGCTTCAGCTGTAGGCTGGCACTCACTTGCCTGACAAAGGATGTGCACAATGTCGGGGTGCCTCGGTGCTGAGCTTGGTCCATTTTCTGGGATGAGAGTGGCCTGGGGCTGATTGCTGCCACTCCAGGGCCCCAAGCTCTGACTATTGGGGCTCAGTTCCTGTGGCTTGCCTGTGCTCAAAGACATGCCTGTGCTTTGGTGATCAGCTCAGTGTCCTTGCTGTGCTTGCAGGTGTCTGTGGGGACCCTGCTGTCTGAGCAGGTCGCTGAGTTTGTGAGGCAGCGGATAGATGCTCGTGGTGACCACCCCCTCAGCCACTACAACCTGCTGGACTCCCTCTACAATGACAAATACAGAAGTATGGGCACGAGCCACATCTCCGTGCTCGCTGCAGACGGCAGCGCCGTGTCTGCCACCAGCACCATCAACTACCCGTGAGTGGCCCGGGGCTTGGGAACAGACTCACACAGGCCAGGAGCTGCAAGGGCTGGCTACCAGAAATGCAAACCCCTTGGGTTTCACTGGTTTAGCTTCTGAATGCCTTTTTCATGTGACAGCAATCTGTGAGCATCAACTCCAAGGGCTGTCATAATCCAAGAGGGTGCAAGAACTTACTGAGGCTCTCGCTGAATTTCTGTGGGTTGAGCAAATCCCCACAGGCACCAGTAACAGGAAACTTATCTCCATCACCAGCAGCAGCACAAATTCCTTTTGGACACCCTCACTGGGACACTTGCAGGCTGGGAGGAGACAGAAGTTACTCAGAGGTTGCCATGTGCAGTTAATGTCCTGCACATTAACAAGAAAACCCTGGGCACTAAAAGGCTTCACCTTTCCTCCCTGCAGGTTTGGCTCCTTTGTGTATTCTAGCCAAACTGGGATCATTTTAAACAATGAACTTGCTGACTTCTGCATAGCAAACAGAAGCATTAAACCAGGTGAGCATCCTCATCCTCAGAATAAAGCACCAGGGCCAGGGGATGGACACACAGGCTGTGTACAAGTGGGTAGGGACAACCTGTAAACTTACAGGTACTCTTTCCTTTCCTAGATCTGGATGAGAGCAAGTTTATTTCAGACTAAAAGAGGATAAAGCCCTGTAGTATGTCTGTGTCTACTCACGTGTCTCCTTGTATGGTAACATGGGAGTTTTGGTTTCTAACCAGAGAAATCAGGTTAAAAAATTTCTGAAGCTGATCACTGACTGATGGGAAGGGGAGGGAAGAAGTGACAAAACTACTGCTAAGACAAGCCTGCTGATATTTTAGGCTCATCTATGATTCTGAGTATAGAGCTGCTACAGGCTTGCACCGAGCTCTGTGACACAGCAGTGCTGGTGCAGACACGGCTCTGTGCTATAAGCTGTCCCTGCTGCATCCCCCTCAGCCTGCTGGGAGAGGACACCAGTGCTACCATGGCAGGATTTCTGCTAAGGGTTCCTCATCTGGTTGGATGAGCTACAGCAAGTCCTGAATACCTGTAGGATGCCCTGTCCTGGGAAGCATCAAGAGAAGCTTGTTAAGTTTGTGCCATAAAGGTCCCAGTTTCTTGGGAGACAGGCTTTCAGTACAAGGAAATATTTCAGGAAGTCTTGAGCATCTTGAGGAAGGAGCAGCAGCTTTTTTTCTGTGGGAGACAAAAGAAAGGCAAGGTACCTGTGTCCCTCCTACCCTGTTTAGAGCCACATGGAAAGAATAATATCTCTGCTTCTGCTCTAGGAGAGAAGCCTCCCTCAGCAATGGTGCCTTCCATCCTCATCTCCAAGTCAGGAGACATGCTGGTGATTGGAGGAGCTGGGGGGGGCTGGATTATCAGTGCTACCACCATGGTAAGTGAAACCCACAGCGAGTTGCCAGTTCTTTCAGCCCTCCCAAATTTCTAGCCATGTTCAGTCCCTACTCAGCTCTCCTCAGATCTTGACTCCTTGGTGCTTTTTTAAATTTGCAATTTAGAAGTCACTAAAGCCTGCAGGCTGTAGGCCAGGGAAAACATTCTGGGAAGTGTTATGTGCTCATCCTATTCTTTTACTTGCCCCAAGCATCTAGTATTGGTCACCATGAAAGCAGGGCTGGTAGGACTGTGGGTCTGGCTCAGTGCAGCCTGGGTTGGACAGTGTGGGATTTGTTCTATTGCAGGCAATTATAAACAAGCTGTGGTTTGGCTACGACTTGGAACATGCCATTTCAGCTCCTGTCATGCATGCCCAGGGTGACAGTGTCTTATTTGAGGAGCCTTTCAGCAAGGTGAGTGGTCTTGGTGGGAAGCAGATTGCTTCTGTAACTCTCCTGAGTAATCTTTATTTTGCCTCTGGCTCACCTCCTTCTCGTTTAAATCTCACTTTCTCAACCAGACTCACACACACATCCCACAGTTCCACACCTGGCAATGTTAAGATCTCGGGCCCCTGCCCCATTCACTCCATTCCCTCTTCTCTCCCCCCACAGGAGATTAGGACCGGGCTGCTGGGAAGAGGACATAAAGAAAAGAAAGATAAATTTGCAATGAATGTTGTACAGGGAATTTCTAAGGAAGGAAAATGCATCTCTGCTTACTCTGATAAAAGGAAGCTGGGGAAGTCAGCTGGATATTAGCGTGAAATGCCATCACAATTCACAAAGCCACAGGAGATTCAGAACATGCTTTGCTTGGACATGCCCAAAATTTCCTGTTCCCATCAGGATGTCTCCTGGAGCATGGGCTCAGTCTGTGATTACATCTAATTCCAGTAGACTGCAAGTCACCCTCAGGCAATACAAGGAGAGGTGAGCCAACCTTGTTTAGAGCTACACCTTTCATTACTTATGTGATACACAGAGAACATATTTCTTGAGCACATCAGTTACTCAGAATGAGAGAATACAAAGTGTGAAAGGAAAATGGGTCCAAACCCTGCTGAGAACACTGTGAAATGGCCCAGCTGTATCTTCCATTCTTGATGGAGTCTTGTTTTCTTTCAGGCTGTTTGTTCCACAATAAGTTTATTGCTAGGGCTCAGCTATGTGAAACACATAACTATTTTAGCTACGAACAAGAAGTGTCTGTAGGGTCAGAATTTTAAAATCTGAAGCATTCAGGCTTAGAGTGTGGGTTTAGAAAGGAAAGAGATCAAAAATCTACACTCTCCCTCTGTTTTCCCATCCAAAGAAGCTCAGCTTTTCCCCAGGGTGGCAGATGAAATCACACCATGGCACAAGAGCTGCCCTGCCTGCTGCTCTCTGCCTCGGGGGTGCAAAGGACCCCCCAGGCTCAGGGTAACTGCACCAACACTTCCTCCAGCCCTGCACACTGTGACTCTGAGAATAGCCTCCCATGGGGGCATGTGATTTCCCTGCTCCTGGGACAAACATGCTTCAGCTGAGCTCCCTGGGGGTGCCTCTCCCTGTGGCAAGATGGGTCCCAGTCTGTGCCAGTTCTCCCTCCTCAACACTGGTACATCAGTCTTTGGGAAGGCAGGTCAGGAAGGCAGCGGAAATTGTTGTTTTTTTGGAAACTTTAGAACTTTCTTCAAATTGCAAAGTATACGTGATCAGGAGATGTCATTTGCAGCCCTGAGCTCAGTCTGGCCAGGCAAACACCAAGACTGCTGAGAAGTGATGCAGCATTATCAGGCATGAGCAGAATTCTCCCATATCCTACATGTTCCAAATCCCTGTTTACCACAGCTAGTCTCTAGTGTTCCCTTCAGACCACAAGGAGGGCATTGTAGGACTGTAAGAACTATCACAGTAAGAGAAAACTTTTGGAGGAGAGACCTGAATGCAAAAGGCCCTAGATTTTGCACCTGGATACAAAAGGTCTTTTGCAGTTAATCCATAACCTTGCCCTACTCAAAATGGCCAAGAGAATCAAACATTTATGAACGTAAAACCTAAAACCCACAAAACCCCCAAAGCTCTTCAAATATGCAGGGTCAAATTCCCAGAATCCTCCAAAATTCCATTTTCTGAAAGCTTCTGAGCCTGATTGCCCTATGGGCACAGTGTTGTGTGTGTGTCTGAAAGAGGGAGAAACCAGAGCCATGCACTAGCAGAGCCCTCCTCCTCACACACAGAGCTCACAGGACGCCTAGTTCTTCAACAAATAGAATCCCTCTGTAAACATTACAACAAGAACACACTATTAGAAAACACAAATTAAAACAAGGCCAGCTAGATTTTACGCCAAATGTTTTTACCCACAAAGCCTGTCCAATAAAGCCAACAATTTACTGAAATCTCAGCCTTCATTTGCATTTTAGTGATGGTGCAAGTGAAGCTGACCAGAGCCAGACATGTGTTTTCCTTCAGAAGTTGTACACCAAGGACTGTAGCACGGCCCCTGCTCTATCAGTGAATGATTGCTAAGTTACCAGATCATAACTGCAAGCACTTCATCATGCAGCTGGAAATCAAGTTACTCATGGACGGAGCCAGCTCCATGCACTGCCCTGCTCCCTCCTTGTCCCAGTGGAATTCATCTTAAATCCCCCAGTTCAGGAAGAACTGCTGGTTTCTCCATCACAGCTGCTCACTCACACCGTGGAAGTGGCCCAGCACCCTGTGAGGCAGCATCACAGTGCTGTGAATGGGAAAGGAAACAGCCCCAAAAGTTGACAAGGGGCAGCTTTTATGTTCACATGAAAGGGGTTACATTGACTGTGACTACCAAAGAAACCAAATCTAATTTGCTGAAGTTTTCTACCTTGATTAACTCCCTTGCCCCAGCTAGCAGTTCTGGGGTGCATCAGTTCTGGTGTCAGAAACACCACCTGACAGAGGTGGTATTTGTGCAGTGCAGGTATTTGTCAGTGCAAGGGAAGCACTGACAGGTGCCAGACACCATCTGCAGCTCCCACTGCAGCACCAGACACACCGACCAGACCGGATGCTGGCTCTGGCAAGATCTGTAGTTATTTCCAGCTAAGCTCACTGAGCCGAGAGTTTACAGTCAGCAACTGAGAGTGCTACTGGCTGGAACAGGGAGAGCATTCCTGGCTTCCCTGTTAGGCTTTAGGGCCACCTTCAGCAGTGCGCTGGTCCCTCTCCATCATGTTTCACTACAGAAAACCCAAGTCACCAAGCAACTAAGTCTTCCATTACCTTTGCTTCTGACACAGCTTAGGGTGAAGCACCCTGCAGTACTCCAGCCTATCACCTTTCCAGTGCAGTAGTATCACAGCTACTCCTCACCACAAAGACATTATTATCTTTAGTCCAATACTCACTACAGTTTAACTGCTTTGCTATTAACATTGCAAGTCAGCCAGTGAAGCAGTTTAAAAACCCATCACAGATTTAATTTGCAAGACAGAAGGGAATCCAGTGCAGCAGGGGCTTCCAGTCCTGCAATCCTTCCTAGCAGAATACCTGGTGAAGCTGAGACTGTACCTGCTTTGGCACCTCTGCTCTTGCCCTGCCACCTCCTCACTGCTGCTGAAATCTGCTTGGGTCAAGAGCCTCTCAGTTTGGTCTCTCCCCGTTCCTGCTCCTCCCAACAATAGAGCATTATTTTTGTACTGAAATCAACTTACACGGACTTTTAAAGCATCATTGTACAGAGGCTGCTTTATTTTCTAATGAAATCTTTAAGTTATACTTTTAATAAAGTGTTTTTAAACCTGTCTGGGAATTTCTCCTCTAAACCTGTTGCCTACCCCATCACACAAGCACAGAGGACTCCATGCAGGTGTTTCCAGCAGCAACAGTTGTTCATTCTGGAGTCTCATATACTGCTGGAGAAGCTGAGGAATGGTGCAGCTCGTGCCACTTGTCTCTCACAGCTGAGTTTTGTTCTCTTGCAGAGGCTGGATGGTTGCCAAAAGAAAATTGTGGTAATGTCAGACTGAAGAATAGGGGCAAGAGGTGAACCTTCCAGCTCATGATCTGAATTGCTTTTTAATGGTACAGCTTCCTTTCACATCGCTGGAATCAGTCATGGAAAGTGTCCTGTTCTCCATGCCCTGCACTGGGGCAGGCAGCTCACACCAACACACTGTGTGCACTCAGGAGCAGAGCCAGGTGCTTGCATTCAAAACATGGGACATGGAATGATGACGGACTTCAGAGACCACCTTGTTCTGACCCCCCTGCCGTGGGCAGGGATTACTAGACGCAGTGCCATCCAACCTGTCCTTGAACATTTCCAGGCATGGGGCAGCCATGGTTCCTCTGGGTAACCTCTGCCAGGACCTCACTGCTGTCACAGTCAAGAATATCATCTTAATATGTAACCTAAAGGTACCCTCTTTCAGTTTAAAGCCATTCCCTCTTGTCCTATCCAGAAGACTTTTCCCTGCAGCTGGAACATCCCATAAGCTGAGCAGCCTGGAGGGCACAGTTGGAGGTTTTACAGCAGGAACCACTGACTGACATCAGGCTGTTGATGCAGACAGCCTCAACGTAGGGTGAGTGGTATCCAAGCAGGTGAGTGGATGTAGTATCCAAGCAGGTGGCAGAAGTGCCTGCTCTGTGTACAGATACGTCCAAATAAGATGCAGATAATTACAGCTTGCAGAAGTATCCGCAGCTTTTTAAAAAAACATAAGATGTAAGTGCAAGCTGTAGCCCTGTTTAACAAATCATTCCTCTGCAGTGATACTGCTAAAAAACAACCAAACAAACTTCTGCAGAGTCAAGAATTCAAATGCATTTATATAAGAACAGTTGTAACTATGAGTGTTTTAAGCTTTCCACAGGGGAAGCTTTTAAACACAGGTTATAAATAATAGGGGAATTTTCTGACTAGCAAGTAGAAATTCAGGAACGTCAGAACAACTGCTGCACCATGAACTGTTAAGGACCGCCCAAGAGCAGCACTCAGACCTGTACCAGAAATCAGGATTGTCCAACAGGCCTTTCCCAGAAATCAGTTCCCTTCCAATTTTGGACTAACTGTAGTGACTGTAAGATTCCAATAAGCTTATTTTGCTGTGCAGTAATTTTCTTTATTTCCCAGGTCACACCTAGCCAAGAATGAACTCAACTAGTCCCAATTCCAAAGGCAGCCTGACACTGAGGAACACCAGTAGTGGAATTACCAGAAGTGGAAAAGTGGAAGTCTCAGTTCAGCAATAAGAAGACGCAGGCTTGGCCCCAAACTGGGGAGAGAACAAGAGGGAACAGAGTGACTAGAGGCAGTTTACAATCACTGCCTTTGCTGCACCTAATGCAGCATCACCAGTAAGAGTTCAGGAAAAGGAGCCAGAGCACACCCAGGAATGTTTGGTAAAAGCCACTCATTTGGGTCAAATCATATAAGCAAATATGTATGTCAAAGTTCAGACTCTGATTTAAGCATCACCTAGCTATCATTTTATTCTGTGAAACCGGGCTGTCCTCAGTTCCAGACACTTCTAGGAAAGAGGTTGAATCATGCCGGCCTTTCATTTTCTCTTCTGCATTTTAAGGTTCTTACAAACTGACAGGAAGTTTCAACAAGCCAAATAGATGAGTTCACTTACTGCCACTACTGTATCCAGGATTTCAAAAACACCACTAGAGTGTGACAACATCCTGGATCGTTTGGTTTTGATCTTGGGTAAGTGATATATTGATCCATGCTGGTAGGTGAACACCAAACCCCCTATGCAGGTACAGACACTCTCAGCTGCTCCATATCAGACAGGGATTTCTGAGAGGTCCTTAACAGTCTGGTTAATAGTAACTTACCTTTAAACAAGAGTAGCTGCAGCATACCCTTTTGTAGAAGTTTCATTTCCCCAAATTCTGATATTTCACACCTGCAGTACAACGTGACAAAAAGCAAAGTGGAGAAAAACAAACTTGTTTTGGATATGTAACTATTATTGTTTACTCATGACTTCATCAAAGCAGTGAAGAAAAGACAAAAATCTCAGAAAAGCTTCTTTCACACAGACTCTCACCATCCCTTTTTGCAGCTACTGTGCAGGCAAGGAAAATGTGTGACTCCGTATTTATTTATTTTAGTTGTGCTCAGAGTTTTACAGGTAGCATCTTCCCTTTAGACCTTCTCAACAGAAATATAAAAAAGTTTGAAGCCATTTCCCCATTTCCCCACTCATCTCCAAAAATCAACTGGGTGAAATGCAGAAACATCTTTTGTTAACAGAGTGGTGAGTTTAGCTTATCCCAGTCTAGAGCTGGGTTTCCTGCTATGGCACAGACCTATTAGTTTGTAACTTAGAAACCCCAGTCCCAGAGTCCTGTAACTCCCACCTACTCAACAGGAAGCAAATATCTTCTCTAGCAGTGACAGGGACGTTCCAGGTAGCTGACACCATGCAGGGGAAACGCTTCCTGCAGCTTGAGTGAGCTGGACCTTCTGCAGAGACTGGGCACCCAATCTGTCTTCATGGGATGGAGAGGAGGCAGGGAACAAACTCTTCAAGGCAGAACAGACTCTTCAAGTAAGTACTGCACGTCCTGGTGGACATGCCTGTCTTAGCAGACGGCTGTGGCATGAGGCACTTCGGTCATGGCTGTAGAGAACTGTCCCAGTTCCATCAACAGAATCACAGGTAAATGTGTTCTCATTCCTGTGAGAAGTCCCTGAGTTGCAGATCTAAAGGATCTTCCCCCCAAACACACCTTGGTGTCACTAGACCACTGAGAGAAGGAGCTGAGCCAGGTCAGTAGCCTGCAGGGAAGCCCCCTTTCCGTGAGTCGGAGGCCGCAGCCCATCCGCGCTCCGTCCTGAGGATGGCCTGCACCACCGCGCCGCCGCTCACCCGCGCCGTGTCGTGCCTCCTCTTCTTCAGCTGCTGCTCTATGCCCTGCAATGCACAACTCTGACAGCTGCAGCTGCTCTGAAGCTGCACAGATAAATCTGGCCATAACTGAACCCAACTCGACTAGCCTAGCTCGTTAAAGGGCAGAAGGAAACAACCCCCAGGTAAGACAACGATGGGTTGGATTTGAACTCAAACAGGGATCCCAGCCAATCCCAGTCAAGCCTGAGTGCAGACACATCACTGCCAGAGAGCTGGGCAGTGCTGGGACCCCGACCAATCAGGGGTTCAAGCATGGGAATTTTGAACCCTATAAAAGGGGGCGTTCATCAATAAACCCTGGCTGTTGTCGCATGATCTCAGTGTGCTCAGTCATGTGCCTGTCTCTGTGACCACATGTAACACACAGCACAGAGGGAAACTGCACCTGCTGCAGGCTGCCACCTGCATCCCCCACAACCACCCAGGTGTTCAGGGCCTGTGTCAGGCTAATCTACGTGTTGTTCCTCCTCTTCCCTTTGCTTTCTGGGATGCCCTACTTTTGAAGAAGTGGAGTTCAGAAGATTTGGTATTTGTGGTGCTCAGTGTGGGTCACCAATACTATTCTTGGTCACAGATATTCACACGCCAACGGTCAAGACTGATGGATCCTGTTTGGCAGTGGTGGAAAACACAAGACTTGTAGAGAGCAGGGCATCCTCCCCACTGCTGGCAGATATCTCAACTGTTACCTTCATAAGAAGCTTATTTACAGAGGAACTTCTGCCAAGTTTGATGAGAAAACTGCATTATGTAGGACTGTTTTCCCAAATGCAGAGGCACAGAGATAGGAAATATGTACAAAGAGGCAGATACAGAGGCATGAGATATGTACAAAGCCCATGCCTGTCTCAGGCCTCTGGGATGTGCGGTTTCTCAGGGTGAATGAAGCTGCCAGCTCAGGTGAGTGGTCTGGAGAGCAAGGCAGACCTTGCCATCAGCTCTCAGACTGACAGCACTGTGCTGACATCTCTACTGTGAATATATTTTCAAGTCTGTTCCCAGGTCCCTCTGGGCATCCCCCCTTGCTAGCTCTGGGCCAGGCCTTCCAGATTCATCATTCCAGAGGTTACACAGGAGTTCCCTGAGACTGACTGGATTTAGACTGCTGGATGGTCTGGGCTCTGATGTGGTTTGCTGTTTTGCAAGTCCTTTGTGCCAAACATCACTGCAAGCAGATGCTCAGTTTCAGACACAAGTCACCCTTCAATGCACTGGCTTCACACCTGTGTGACTGAGACTAAAGGTACACTTTGAACAGCTTATTGTGACCCAGCACTAGACCTGTACCAGCTTTACTACTGCTCACCTAGGAACATTGGGCCAAACCTGATGATTTTCCCTTCCCGGCACTAGGAGCCCACCCCACACAAGTTCATGTACAGCTCTAGTGAGACCAACCTCCTCAATTTGCTGCTCAAGCTCCGTGATATTGGGAAACAGCTGATCGTGAATTCTGGGCTCCTCCACTGCTTTCTTCACATCGTAACCAAACCAGATGGAATTCATGATCGTCTGTGAGAACCAAAAAGCCTTAATGTTAATTACTTGTCTTCAAAGAAGTCTGACCCTTGGAGCCGCACAGGCAGAGGTGCCTCAAGGATATTCCCCAGAGCACACAAAAGGCACCATTTCTGGTTTACATGGCTTTCAGTGGTTCTTCTCCTGGCTAAGCAAAATACAGGCACATTGCAGCTTGTATATTCTTAGGAGGATTCCCACACAAAGAAACCATGAATGACTAAAATTAACACAGCAAAAGGAACAGATCCCTAAGCTCTGGTGGCTGGATTTATGCTGCACACAACAGTCATCTCAACAAACAGACCTACAGCTTCCTGCTATTGTACAACCAGTTCCCTTGGGCCTGGCTCATCTCAGCAGGATTGAACTGCAGGCTGGAGCTGCTGGGAAGTGAGAACACTCTCAGAGTCCAGGGCTTAGGAAGCTGCTTGTAGTGGTTTTTACAGACTTTTCTACCTCAGCCAAAAAGCCAGATCCAGCCTGGTGCTGCTGGCAGAGGGGACAGTCACTGCTGCAGTCACTCTTGGGTGGTTTGTATGGTTGCCACAGCGGCTCACAGAGGCTCTGCCTGTCAAGGTCTGAGCTGAGTTATTTAGCTTCTCTGTGTGATTTTCATCCAAAGTTAGGAATGTTGGATGGGAACAATGCTAAACTAGGTAAATAGGCTCATGGAGATCCAGAGAACAGAATTCAAAGCAAATCTTGTGCATGTGGTAAGAACAACTTGCCAGAGAAAACATCACTAAAGGAGGCACTGGAGTCACTAAAAGAGGCAATTTAATAGCAGACTTTTTGTAGCCCTGGCAGGAGTTGGTGTTGGAGGTCTGGCCCCTAGAATGCCAGGCAGGAACCTCCTTTTCAAGCCCCTGGCCCCCAGCAGGGAGCCACAGCCATGATCCTGTCACAAGTGCAGATGGGAGTCCCCCTAAATGCTGCCTCTCCCATTTTGCCTCGTGTTGTCCCCCATTTGCCCACATCATCACGTACCAGTGCTGTTGCTGTAGTTATTTTTGTTCCTCCAGAAGCACCGACCACCATCCTCACCTTTTTCATTTTATCCACCAAAATGGAGGGGCACATTGAGGACATTGGCTGTTTACCTGTTGGGGACACAGATGCAACACAGAGGCTCAGCTTTCCACCTGCAGCTCACAAACTTCCAGCTCTTGCTCCGTGTCTAAACCCAGAGCCCTAGTATCCACCTCCCTGATTCAGCTCATGTGTCCTGTTCAGTTCTTGGGGATCCCACCATCCCCTGCACTCATCTCCTTGACTCTCTCCTGCCCCTGTCCTCTGCAGGTCCCAGACCTGTGTCCCACGGCACAGATGCTGCAGTATGAGCATGCACAACGCAGCCAAAAGACCAAGTCAGGAAGGTCGTTTACAGCTACCTGGAGCTATGAAATTTGCTGGAGAAGGAGGGATCCCAAATCCATTGATTATGTAAGGTGAGCTGAAGTCGTCCATTTCATCATTAAATATGATTCCACTCACGTTGGATCGTACATCAGAGCCAAAGCTGGAGGAAACAAATTGTCAGAATCAGGTCAGAACCACAGCAAACCTGGGTAGAACTTCAGCTGAATTTACTGCAATGTGAAACCTGGGATTTGATTGGAGTAATGCTCCACTCCCTCCTGTTGTAAAGGACTTTCTGTCACCCCTAGGGGGAAGGAAGCAGTTACTACCGTGAGTACACAGCTACACACAGGACAGGTAGCCCAGAGCCCTTCCTACAGCTCCCCTGAGAGGAGCCCATGGGGAAAACCAGCACAGCACCTCAGTACAACTCCTGCCCCTTCCAGGGGGGCACTACTGCACTCCATGCAGAGGCAGCACAGCTCTGAGGTTGGCACACTTGGGAATGGCTGGGGGTTTGCTTAGATGTGTCAGGCTGGAGACATTTTCTATGGATAAAAATAAGCTTCATGCCCTGGCTCCAGGCCATATGTGCAAACACAGCTCTTTCTGGCAGCACTCATAGCCAAATACTGCGCTTCCAGGCCAGCTGTGTTAGCTCAAATTCCTTCCAAAAGCCCGGGAAATCAGAACCAGCAGCAATAGCTCTGCTTATGAGAAGATCCAGATGCACTGAATGTTGTGTTGGATTTCAGCATGAGAGGGGGCACATCTTGCCCTCTGACACTAGCACGAGGCCTCAGTGTCGAGCATTGACCTGCAAGCTCAGCAGAAGTGCCCATCACCAGCACCACTGACCCCCGGCCCGTCCCAGAGGCGACAGCTCAGTGGTGTTTGATGCCAACCCCAGAACCAGCACTAGGAAGATGGCAAAGGCCTACAGGGAAGGAATGTCTGAGCTCATACTATTGGTTGATGGTGCTGGTGGCGGACACAGCACTGCCATCGTCAGCCACAATGGAGACGTGGGATGTACCGGCATTGTCTCCAGTGTAATACACGGGCTCGTAGTAGTCAACAGGATGGGAGGTGTTGTCTGTGATTTTCCTCCGGAGGCCATCCGCAAAGAACTCGGATGTCATGTTTCTGATTGCCTGTCAGAGAAATCCAGTGCAGTTACTCAGCAGATTAAGAGACATGTAGTTATGAGGCTGATATCCAATACTTCAAACCACAGAACAGTGGCAAATCCCAGCAGTGAGGCTACAGTTTTCCCCCGGGGCCTTCCTTCTTGGAAGAGGGACATTGTACCAAAAGATCATTTTAAGCTGTCACAGGAGCAGCTGTTACAGTCACCCCTTTGTGTAGAAGTTGATTAGCATTCATTATTGCAGTGCTATGGAAAGCAGCCTCCACATTGCTGTGAGGCAAGCAGGGCTACACTTGCTTCAGGGACAAGAGGAATGGGATTGGATTGAGAGGACAAGGACAAGTCTGACCAGAGCTCTGTAAGTTAAAAATTGTGTTCATCAAACAGGGCTGGGGTCAGAGTCTGCTGCTTCTGCAGGCACAGAAGTAAAGCACAAAGTGCCAAGTAGGGACAAGCAGTCTCACCCCTTCCTATCTGTTGCTCCATTTTACTACAGGCATCTCTGGTTAGAGAGCCACAAGGATGCTGGGAATATAGTGAATAAGGCTTCAAACACTATAAAAACAGGCAGCGTTAGACCTAAATGTACTCCAGCTCTCCTGGTGAATGGAGGAGTTTGTTTTTCCATACAGCAGGAAGGTTGCCTCCATTTATAGCCCTCACAGCTCAGCCATGAGCCACATAGGACATCACTTTTTGACTCAGAGCTGTTTCAGTGCCTGTCAACAGCAAGTGGCACAGAGCATGCCTGACAAAGTGGAGTCACCCAAAAACTTTAGGCCATGTTCCAGTCAACTTTGGTGTTGCAGAAAGAAAAGGCTTTTGCCAGGTACCTCCGTAATGTTGACAAATTTCGGGTCTCCCAGCAAAGTCCTCTTGGCGTAGGCAAAGCGAAAAGCCTCCACAATGCGATGATAGGTCAGACCTTTCTCCTCCACGGTTCTGATGCTGGCAGCAGAGAAATTATATCCTGGCAACAGAGGACAAACAACTGTGAACACAAAGCACGGGGTCAGCGGATTGCTAATGCTAACTGCAGTGTCAAATGTATAACCTTGAAGCCCAGTCTCTACAGAGATCCAGTCACTGGACCGTGCTAATCTCCACATGGAGAACTCAGGAGCTAGAACTCAGGAGTCCTTAAGAATTTGAGCACTGTGGGAGTCACCAGCAGAATTTGTACTTGCAGAGGTGTTTTCCAAAGAAGCCTCAAGTACATGTTAGGTTCCATCCATACAAGTATCAGGGAAGCTCCCCTATCAGGAAAATATTTTTCCTTTTGCACCTGTATTTCAGGTAGGAAGGCAACATCCCTGAGTTTACAGGAGAAGAGGAATGTTTCTGCATCTCTGATCTCTCTTGGGCTCTCAGACTTCTCACCTGCTGGAGGGCTATCAGGGAGGCCTTGCTCCCCCCAAAAATGATGCCTCTCCCACCTCCTGCTGCCTGTGGGGCACTGCTCAGTGGCACTCTCACCTTTCAATATGTTGAAAATGAGAGCCAGAACTGGGCCACTTAGGGGGGCACTGGGTGTGTAGAGGGTGAACTCCCCGAGTTTGATCTGTATGGGGTCGTCAATCACTGTGGCATTGTAGTCCCGCAGGTCTTCCAATGTGACAATTCCCCCTGGAAAGAGAAGGAAACTAGAGATGTGGGTTTATGTGATCTCTGGTGGGAAGAGGAGGTCATACTCCATCACCATGAATCACAGCAAGGACTGGAGGGAACTTGGACAAATCCAAAAAATAACAAAGTGAAGAAAGCAAAGATGTGTGCCCATGAGATTTACTCCTTGATAGACCCATCTGAGGCTCAGGTAGTCTAAGCACGAAGCTGGGCTGATTTACAGCCACCAAAACTCTGGTGGTCCACCTTTTTTTACAAAGGACACCAGCAGTGTCAGGCTACAAAATTCCTTAAGAATTCCTTAAGAATTCTGTTATGCTCAGGAAGATGCAGTTTTGAGTGAAGATGCTTTGTGGCACCCCACAGGTAGAATAATTTGAATGTTCCATCACCTTTCTTATCTGAAGAGGGAAGACAATAAGTAATTATCCACTACAAATAAAGCCCGTAAATTCTCAGGAAGTTCACCAAGCTAGCCAGGGCTGGCTGGTGAGGATAGGATACTGCCACCATCTAGTGGTACCGAGAGATCAAACAGCTCAGAGTTCACAGGATCACCACGTATGTAACGTTTTAGGTACAAACTCGCTGGATTCAGGCTCTGTGAACAGCCTGTGTCTACTCAGCTACAGCCAGAACTGCACAGACTCGGGAGGCTCTGTGGTACAGAAATGCACAGTAAACACCCCCCATTTCTGAGTTTCAAGCACATCTGTTACAGTGCTTCTTTTGGGTGTCCTGTTGCCACAGATCTCAGAGGCAGCATTTCAGCGCTGACCTCTCCCAAGGCTTCTGCAGGTCACTGGCTCCTCCCTGGGCTCTGAGCAGTGTGGTCACTCCTGCTGCTTGGGACACATGTCCTGGCTCTCACCTGCGCTGTGGATGTCAGCAATGATCTGCTTTGCCAGGCTTCCTGTGTAAAAGGCATCTGCTCCTTCTGTGGCTATGGTCTGGTAGGTGTTGGCTAGTTTGGGCATCTTGATGGTTTCGCCCTCTTGCAGAATTTTCCCTCCTTTGCAGAACACTTCGCTAACAGAGAAAGGAGATTGAGGAGATCAGCTCTGAGAGACAAGGTCAAAACTACATCTGTGCATCTGTGGCAGCTGAACCAGCATGAGTGCTCATGCTAGATGCTTCTTGGAGAGAACAGAAACTGCCTGAGCCATGGTGCAGGGATCCTCATATCTTGGCACTGGGACATAAAATTGAACAGTGTTTTCTGACCTGCAATTCCACATGCTCAGTTTGCTCAATGGAGCCTGCAGCACAGATTATCACCATGGCACCACCCTCCCTGCCCACCCAAGGGGCCAACAAGTGCCTCAAGATGCACAGGAGGGGCCACAGTCCTTGAACTCGGCAGTTCAGTTCAGGGCAGTCAATTAAGCTATGAGGTTCAAAGCTTCCAGTAAATCCAGAAGTTTCAATCTCTGTTCTTTAGATCACTTTAAGTAGATTGTTTCCTCTCTAGCTCCCTCATGATGGATCGTGATTGTGCTGCTGTGGACCAGATGAAAGGACAGGACATAAGCCAGGGTGTACATTATCAATTGGATAAGAAACAAACCTGCAGCTGGCAAAGATTTTAGGGAAAAGAGAGAATTAAGCATGATCTCCAGCAGGGCTGGACAAACACTAAGGGTTTGATTGTAAGAAGTGGAGGAGTATTTAAAACCCTTCATGCTCAAAGTCTTTGCCAGAAGTGGATGGTCAGAGGCACTGCTTGAGGAAGGCTGATTGCAGAGTAAGAGATGATCCAAATTCCCACTGCCTGACAGCAGACGAGATGTTCAAGGAGACTCTGCAATTGTTCCAAATGCAGGTAAGATGAGCTTGCTGCATTACAGCATGAGGAAAAGCTGAGGATTCAGAAAATACATTGCCATTGGGCAGACTGATCCCAGCACATACTCTAATTCCACCTTTGCTCAGACAAATGGACTTCAGGAGTAGAACTTCTCCCCCTTTAAAGGTCAGGACTGAACATTCCCCAAGATTTAGCACCTTTAGGCATCTGCAGTGACACCAGCAGGCACAGTGAGTGTGGTTACTGCAGGGGATGCACACTCCTCACAGACACTGCAGTACACAAACACAGGAACTTTGCAGACTGGATGCAGCCACCCCAAATTTCTCTGCATAGAACAGCTACTGCTCTACCTACCACAGCAAGGGATTGCTTTCGATTGCCTCCTCTTTTGATTTGATGGCTGCAGCAAGGCCTTTCCCAACAGGGAATCCTTCTCTTGCCAGCTTGATACTGGGCAGAAACAGGTCTTTCCATGCCAGTTTGCCATGACGTTTGTGAGCCAGCTCATAGCCACGGATTTCTCCTGGAACAGCAATCGACAGTCCTCCTGGAGCAGAAAAGGAACGTGTTCAGTCTTCCACAGCAAGAAAAGAAAGAGGCTGATGGAGCAGGACGTAGGGCAGGCTCTGCCAGCCCTGGTTTTAGGCCGGGCTTGTGTGTACTCTGACCAGCTCAGCTTGTGAGAATTAACAGAATTAACAGAATCATTTGGTCTGACATTTGTGCCTACATATTCTGAACTGCTGAAACCCCTCTGCCCTCTTGCTGGTAACTCCAGTTTTAGGGTCATTTCCCCTCAGTAGGCTCTGTACCAGAGCAAAGCTGCTCAGAACATAGGAGCTATCATGGTGAGAGGACACAGACTGTGACATACTTAAGCCAAAAATTTTGTTGCAGCATTGTAACTACAACTGGAACAGATTGATTCCACACGGCACAGTGATGCAGCAGTTTGCTTCAATCCTGTTTTCACTTGCATGTCCCAGAAGTTCAACACACTGCTCAACCCCCCTCCGAGGTGCTGTTCATTCTTGCTTAGAAGAGTGACCATGAAGAGAACTATTTAGTATTTCTTTCTATTTCTTATTAGAAAATACTTTCCTGAAAGGAAACTTCTCTGGAGGCCCCAAGCCATTAGCTGAAGCTGCCACAACAAGAAATTTAGGGAGGACACCTGAACTGACAAAACCCAAGGTGATCCACACAAGGATTTATTCAAAGAGGTGGAAAGGAAAGATGGCACGTGTGGAACAGATCATACTCAGTGCTTTGCATTCACCTGCTTTTTCACGAAGTGAAAAGCAGAAAGTGATTGGGTCCCTGACTAGTTTAAAGGGCATTGTTTTCAGCTTCTTTGTCAGACCAGAGTCTGCAAATTGTGTAAGAGGATATTTCCAGAATATTTCTTGGTGAGAAATCCTGTAGGTAGGCAAGAACCTAACCATAAGAAATGTTCTTAATGTAGACGTGCCGATAGCAGTGAATGCTGGACTGTGTGGTCCCCCCAAAGCAGCCTTTGCCATACCTTTCAGAGACAGCTGTGTGTTGTTCCCAAACATGTCCTCCGATGCACTTTTTGGAGCCACCTCTCTTGCATTAATGATTTCCACTTTTCCTTTAATGACAGAGCAAGGAAGATGATGTTTAGCTCTGGACTCAGCACACNGCCTTTGCCATACCTTTCAGAGACAGCTGTGTGTTGTTCCCAAACATGTCCTCCGATGCACTTTTTGGAGCCACCTCTCTTGCATTAATGATTTCCACTTTTCCTTTAATGACAGAGCAAGGAAGATGATGTTTAGCTCTGGACTCAGCACACAGGCCTGGTCTCTGCTGAAGGACTCTGAGCCAGTTTCTTGGCAATTACTTTGAGGACATTCCCCCAGAGGCTGTGAGCATCAGTTGTTTACCTTCTCTCAGGTAGGATAAATCACCTGCCTTAGATAAAAGTTCTCCAGCTGTTCCAGCTGTGTGTGACCCTGTCCCTTACCTGTGCTGCTGTAGATGGTAAAGAAGAGGCCCCCTCCAATGCCCATGCTGTGAGCATTCATGAGTCCTACGCAAAGCAGGGCTGCAATTGCAG